>JAUZNK010098499.1:0-12030 GCA_035046665.1 Euphysa ruthae
AAGGAAATAGCACCAACTGACTTAATAAGCAAAGTGTTCTATATTGTTGTTTTATTTACTTAATTTGTGATTTAACTTATTTTTTCAGTTAAAAAAAATTATCATCCCTCACTGAATAAAACTCCACAAATAACTACATTTTTTATTACAAATTTGAAAAGATTAATTACATTTTAATGTTCATGGGAAAAACTGAAGAAACTTTGTTCAGTTTTTCCCTTTCTCAAGGCCAACTAGAAGTATTTTTAAGTTGTACATAGCACCACCCGTCTCAAAAGCAAGAGAATCCAGTTATTCAAAATTTAAAAAGGTGGGCCAACTTTCAGTATGGACGAACTTCAGGTATTATATGTTACATATTCTAAAATCTAGGGTATTTAATATTTTTTCATTCTGTAAAAAGCAAGAGAGTGCGGAAGCCCTGGAAAACCACAAATTGGATGGGGTTTCCTGGGGTTTCCGGGCTGTACCAGAATTAAAATAAAAGTTTTGCCTAGAAAACCCTGGAAATAATTCCAGAAAAAATAATTATTTTTGTCTAAACGGCACGTCTGTATCGAATGTACTCAGGAAATATAGGATATATCACCATATATGAATCGCATTTTTTCTAATATTGAAACAAGGAAAGTCAGAGTAGCAGAGAAAAAAAAAAAATCTTTTGACATAATGAGTGTGGAACAGCGTTTTCATCAAACTATATCAACTATCTTTTACTATATTCCATTAACTAGGTAATAAATAAATTTTGTATATAAAATTTTTTTATTGATTCAAAATGTTCTGCTTATAAGCTCCTTAAAAATTAAATTAATTACTTAGAGATAGATTATTACTTAGCGATAATCAATGTTATTTCCTTATTGCCAACCAGTATTTTCCTGTTTACGCTAGCACGAAATCTTACGTTAGCACGAAATCTTACGTTAGCACGAAATCTTACGTTAGCACGAAATCTTATGCCATAAAGAAAAAAAAGAAAGAAAGGTTATTGCCATTAACTTACTGATGGATGTTTATTAAACAGAATTAAATTTTATGTACACTTATCAACAAATCACTTTATGAATGGAAAAAGAAATACAAACCAAGGACATAGTGAAATTGAAAAATCCCTCCTGTATGAGGTAACTAACCAAAGCAGCAGCAATGTGTTAGCAATTTTGCTAAAAAAAAAGTGTTCCTGCTAATTTGTTGCTTTTTCAAAAATTTTAATCACTGAATTCAGTCATGGAAAAAGATCATGTCCATGGTGATCCGTCATCATAAAACTTATTTATTTTTTATTTATTAACTGAATGTTTAAAACTACCAAATTTATTACCAAAATTGGTAATACCGATTTTCTTAAATGCTGATTCGATTGAAGATTTTATACCCTGCGCGTCAGTGGAAGTAACATCCTCAACACTTTAATGTTTAACTACTGGTATACCATTCAATAAAAAAAATAACAGACAAATTTCTTTTACAAACGCTCGTATATGTGCTACCATCATAAGGAAAGCAATAATAATTTGATTTTGCTAAATCTGAAATTAAATTATTTTGTTCTACTTTTGCAATAAAATCAGTGAAAGTAGCCGCAGCTCTTTCATTGATATAACTTACCTCTAATTTTAGGAATTTTATTTTTAGTTTGTAGCTTTAGTAGATCTGGGTAGTCACTGTATGGTTTGTTCCTTTTTGGCTAAATACATGCATAAATTAAATTTTGTTGGCCGGTTTTCTTTATCGTTGTCATGCATTTTCTTAATACCTCTCGCAATCCGTCCTTGTTCAACAACTGTTTTTTGATAAACAGCCGTCCCAAGCTTACTAATGAAAAGTTTTTAAGTGCCTTAAATCGTGCTTCCCACTTTTTGCATACAGTACATCTAAAAAAATGTTTACAGAAAATTATTATTTCTCTCGTACTGCAAAAGTAAGTTGGGCATGTGTAACTGAAAATTTGATCGCACAATACAGAAAAAGTGGTTAATAATTTAATAGTAACAAAGAGGTATGAAAAAATGGAAGAAAATTAAAAACAGTAATAATTTATTAAAATACAAAACAAATCATTGCAACATAGAACAAAACATTGAATATACACAATTTAATTTTTTTATTTCTTTGGTAAATTTTTCATGAAATAAATTTACAAATTAAAATTAATACATGAAGCTAATAAAATAAAACATATAACAAGATAAACATTTTTTTACAGTGTCATAAATAAAAGAAAATAATACACATTATATTTCTAACCTTCTTATAATTTTTGCATAGGACAATCTAAATCCTTTTTGCAGCACTTAACTGTCTAAAGTAACGCTGTTTTTGAATTTAATGACATAAGAAGATTTTTTAAGTGATGATAATTTTTAAATGATATCTGCTAAATAAGTGATATAAGCCTCATTTGTTTACATACTCAATAAAGAACTGCGCGCTCTAAATCGTAAATTGGAATACCCAACAACTTAATGATGAGTTACACTTCACTCCTTTTGATTATTACCGTAACCCTATGCGTAATATTATATTGGCATTGTTTTATGTACCATTGGCTAACAATGGCAGATTAACGAAATTTAAAAAGCAAAATAAACAATATTTATTTGATTTTTCTAATTTAATTGGTTCGTATTTTTTTAAAAAATGTTGTTAAGTGAGTTCGTAAGTAACAAAAAACGGTTTGTATTTTGCGAATGCGAATTGCTTAATTCAGACGCTGAACATAAGAAATTTCAGAAAAATTAGAAAATTCAACTGGCAATTGTTTTGAAGGATTTTTTTGTAGAAATTTCTATAAATTATGTTAGTGAGAGAAGTTGCAAAGGCATCCATTTGATTACTTAACAGACCATATTGCCTATCTAACAGACCTAAACTGAAAATAAAATGTCCTATATTTAAAAATATAAGTACTAGGGTAAAAAAAGAAAACTTAAAAACCAAAAAACAGAGCACTTTAAAAAAGTCCAAAAGTAAACATGTCTAGTATCAATGTCCCTAAATACAAAATAAAAAGGAGACGGTAAAATCATTTGTTTAAAATAGTAAACAAAAGATAGCGCTATCAGAAAAAGATTGCAGAATTCTAACCTAAGTTTAAATCATTTCAAAGCAGTAATCAAGATTGGAATTAATAAAACATGGTTGTGTATTTCCAAATGGTGTTTTTCTTCAGTATTTAAGTCATAATAAAGGTAATGTGATTTATGTTTTGATTATTTTGATTGAAATACTTAGATTTTGTGTATTTCTCATTGACGAAGTTAATAATTACTTGTTGATTAGATTGAGAAAAATTTTTCATTGCGGATAAGTATATGGGTGGGAAAAGTAATAAATTTCTGTGGGTAAAACACTTCAGAGCAGTTAGATATAAATAAAAATAAAAAAAATATAAATATAAAAATGACCTAAATAGTATCAATATAAATTTCATTGAATAATCAAGTAAAAACAAGAACATATGTCTAAAAATTTTTTTAAAAATATTAATAAAATTTATATAAAAATTTGAGTTCAGTAAAGAATATAAAAGTTTAAATATCGGTGTAAAATAAATAGGACCTCAGCCAATAATGGTTGTAAAAACTCTGCCAAAGCACAAAACTTCCAACTGGCTCAATTAGATAGAAATAAAAATATGACCTAAATAGTATGAGTATAAATTTCAATGAATAATCAAGTAAAAACAAGAGTATAAGAAAGAAAAATTTAAAAAAATTAATAATAAAATTAACAGTGCCCCCCGCCTTCTTTGTCTGTCCATCACTATGTTGAAATGTACTCATTTGGATTAGCCATTAGGTAAAATTCATAAAAATGTTCATATGGTTGTGATCACAATGGGTGATTTGTAAAATATCTTGATGTATTAGTCAAATGAAGTTTTTTAACTGATGGGGTGTTTAAAAATAGCATCTGGATAGTTTTGGGACAGTAAAATTGCTCTGGGACTTGACCTTAATCCTGTTTGGGGGCTTACATTGCCCCTAAACCCGGCTGTTTTACTTCATAAACATCGCTAATGAGAACGGTTTTTTTTAAGATAAAAATATTTTGTTTTTAACGCTATAACCAGGTTGTAACTTGATGTTATATAAACTTGTGAGATTTTTGTTTCGTTATAAAGAATATATCCTCAGATGCAAAAATATCTCTACCATTTTCCATATCGCTGCCAGGCAGTTACGATGTAATACAAAAGCTTGCAGTAGGAACATTTACAAAATCTAGAAAGTTACAATAGTTAATTATTTTATGAAGCATTTTAATTGAGCAATCTGCATGAGGGATTTATTTTTTTTTGAGAAATATAGTTTTTGAGCATGGAAAATTCATTGACCTCTCTTAGCTATAGGCGGTATACATGGTTTAGGTAAACGTTATACATTTTTTTTAGATTGCTCACTGGATTTTTTGAAAAGATATTTTGAATAAAAAAATATGAAATAGACATGATAAAAATCATAACTAAAGGGTCAAAATAATGGCCAGTCGTCAGTTAAAGCCGACCAGAAAATTATTTAACAGACCTGAATTTGTGTAAAAAAAAATTTAAAAGCCAACAAAAATTGTTGTGTTTACTTCTTTATGTAATTCCTGCTAAACATTTTTTTCATTTTTTAAACATTAAACAAACATTGCAGATATCTTATAGTTACCACTCCTCCGTAGATATTTTATATTAAATTGTGTTGTGAAATATCTCACTATTAGCAAAACAAAAACAAATTCCAATAAAGATCCAATTCTGGGGAACTCAGGGTAACTCTGCCAGAGAAGCCTTTTAGTGGGATATTTATCATATATGGAACTTTAAAACATTTAAAACTTCTTTTCTGTTTACTTATTTCTAAAACAAATGTTGTGAATTTGAGTATTTTAACTCTATTTCTAAATAGAGTTAAAACGATTATTTATTTCAATATTATTTGAATGATTATTTTTCTGTGATACAAAAATCTTTTGTTAAGTTCCTAGAAGTTAAAATGCAACAATGTTTTTAAATATTTGTTAACGTCATAAGCTGCACTGTGTCACCACACTACTTAGCACGAGAGTGCTTTTCACATATATTTATGTGGACAATATTAAAAATGGCTGGTTATTTTGTAATATTGCTGATGTAAAACTTGAATTTGTTGGATTTTTGTAAGCAAGAAAATAAATAAGGAAGGCTGTTACAGAAGATTTAACAAATATTAATTTCGAAAATTAGTAGGCTGTGCTGGGAAAGGGGTGGAAAAAGGGAAACGGGTGGAGGGAGGAAAGTGATAAAATAACCAATCACTTAAAAAAACCTTATTTTAACCCCTGTAACTCCAATGATACTATACTGAAAACTATTTCATTGTCTGTGTGATCAAGGTGCAATGAAAACGGGATTTTGCGGTTTATATTAGGCCAAATCAAACACAATCGAGAAAAATATAATAAAAAAATTAATTTGTTATCATTTTACTTCGTTAGTTCTCAAAATATGCTAATGAAAATCTCCACGAAAAAATTAAAAGTATTATTATTGTCTAACCAGAAATTATAAATTGTGCTAATGTATGTATACAAAATATAACAAATAAGTGAAAAAATTTGAGATCAAATCTGTTTGTGATGAGAAAAGAAACCATCATAATTATATTACTACTATTATTATATATTGTGATTAAATTTTTCAGATATTTTTTTTTTTCATTTTGTTTTAAAATTATTAGTCATTACTAAACAAAATTTCATTCTCAATTCTTATAAATATTATTCCTAAAATGAAGTGTTTTTTTACGATAACCAAATTGAGGAAAACTGTAAATTATGGCGGCACCCTTTATTGCAAGTGCATTTAAGGTTAAACTGCAAGTTGGAGTTTTTTATGCCACCAGCGTCGTAAGTCCGTTTTTGCTGTTCTGAGATAACAAAATTTAAAGTTTTAATTTTGTGACTGAATTTGATCATTTGAATTAAATCTTTTTTTTTCAGTCTAAATAGTCAATGCAATGCAATTATTTTTTTATAATACAACAAAAAAAAATCAAACATGTCGTGTTTCTGTGAATTAACGAGGAAAATGGACTTAATACCCTAAAAAGCAAGAAATAAAAATTTAAAATTAAAAGGATCACAAATATGGAAAATTCAATTTTAATATCTTAAGTCCATAAATTTTATGCAAACATTTTGTTATTACTTTAATGTCTGATTATGTTAGTTAAGTAGAGTTAATAATGAAAATAATGCACACAAAACATTGTAAAATTTGACTTAGGATGTGTACAAAGGTCATAAAATGCAGACAAGATCTAAGAGTTGAAATGATAAATACACGATTTATCAACCAGACCTGTGAATATCAGTCTTTGGCTACATGGTGTGGTCTGCAAAATGTAGAATATTTCACACTCACTGCTACATTCCAGACAAAATCTGGTATAGTGGCAGAAACCTTAATTGAATAATGGATATTAATTAACTGGATAAACTTAAAAAATAAAATGATTGAGTTATTGAACGACAAACTTGACATTATTAGTAACAAAAATTATATAAGGAAAAAAAGTTTTGTTTGAAAAGCACGAAAAATGTTTATGAGGCCTGACTTATAGTTTAAACAAACCGTTTTTACCGTTTATGCTATTTTCAGCTTGAAAGTGCTGAGAAGAATTTAAAGAATTTAAAGAATTTTTGATGCTGAAAAAATCGCATTAAAAAATGGAATCGAGAAAACTGCGCATGTACATAAAATATGCAAATGATGCTTTTGAGAAATTATACATATTCATTCATATATTTTCTTAGCGTATAAACCTTGTTTTCATAGAGAAAGGAATTCAGTAAATAAAAGTCATAATCGTGTTATAATAAAAAATTTTTTTAAATAAAAAAAAAAAAAAAAAAAAAAAAATTTGTTTGGTATTTATTAGTATTTGTAATAATATATTTATTATTTTATATATTTTTTTTAACTATTGTATGTTACCAACATAAAATAAATCAATTAAATTTAAAAAAAGTTTTTTTTATTAACGGTTTCAGACTTGTGCTTTTTAAACTCACTTGATACTACGAGGATGCGATTTCTCAATATTAATGGAAATTGTCTGTGTTTTGTAGAAAATTTTTATTCTATTTTGGAAAATTTAGATCTTCTGGGTTATTATTGTTATAATATAAATTTAAAGTAGTACCCAAGTTAGTTATCATCTGAGAGAAGCTATGAAAATGCCAAATTTGGCTGGAAAATAAAAGCATATTAATGGCCCTTGTTTTCATTACACCCTCTCTTTTTCAATTTTTTTTGTGTGCCTTAAATGTGTTTTCAGAAAGATTTAGGATAATTGTTCTGTATTTTCTAATTTTCCCAATCAGTGTTTTTACCTGACTTCAGAGCTATGGTGCTTTAATTTATTTTGTTTTGTTCCTGTTTTGATTAATATTGTGTTGATTATTTGATTTTATTTAATTCTGATATACAATATAACAGAAAATTTTTTATTTACTTTATATTTAACAGAGTATTTTAGATGAAAATATATTTTTTTTAAGTTATCATTAAATACTTTGTCATTTTATCATAATTTTTTAGTATTATGAACTAATATTAATATTTTTACATGTTTAAATATTATTTCACTGAACAACTTTTATTAGCAAGAATTTTGGACTTTTATTTTTAGGTTGAAAAAGCGGGCTTCAGCCATGGATAAAGGTTGGTTTACCCTTGATATTAATTTACTATAAGCCTGGGTATCCATAATGTCAATTTAGGAGCTTTATCATATCATACCCTGTCCCTCATAGCCTATTTTAGTTTAATCAGCAATTTTATGTAATCTATCCAAGAAAACTCCTATTTGTTATGAACATCTTATTACCATCAAAGCATTTTATAATGCATTGTGACATCATTTGAAATCACATCAAAATGACAAGGCACAATATTTTTGCTGATACGTTGATATTTTATCTTCATGCAATAATCAAAATTTAAAAAGTTTTATTTTTTTATGTCAACACTGAAAAGATTAGATCACCATTTTTATCACTTCTAAAACCGAAATGATGGAAATTATTTTCATAAAAGTAAATGCACGAATAAGGTGATATTATTCATCTTCAAAGAAGTAGACTACTTAGAAGTAATTTCTTATTAACATAAACAACCCCAGAATATGTAGTTTTAATAATATGTAGTTTTTAAATAAATTTAATAATAAATTTAAAAAAAATAATTTAATAATAATTTATAAAATTATAAAATTATAAAAATTATAAAAAATTATTTTTTCATTAGGTTTAATCGTTTCTTTACATTTTTAAAATTTATGTTTTAGATTTCTTTTTGAAGTAAATGTGACCATTATTCAGCACTCTGAATTCACCTTGGTAATCGGTAATTGCCAGCGCATATTTGTTTTGTGTCGGCCAAGGCACCTAGCTTATATAATGGAAAAAGTGCTAATTTAAATCGAGAAAATTTGTGCTGGAGATACTAAACAAGCGATGTGTTTATTTAAGTTTATTTTATATAATGAAGTGATCTTTGGGTCCTTAGAAACACCTGTGTATGGCTTTGCCAATTGCATTAAGATTTATTTAGCTAGCTATTAACAAACTTAATATTTCTATCCTTTTTTTGAGACACGTTATTTTTAAAGTTTTATTAATATCAAAAATTTGTTGAATAATGTAATGCTTCGTCCGTGGAATATGGTAAATGCCAGTTTGGTTTCTTGTGGAGACAATTCACTTGGCAAGGGATGGTTTTTAGCCTTAGGCTACTAGTCTCCTATTGTGTGGCGCTGCAATAAAATTTTGCTGCAACACCTAAGAAATATCAGGCCTGCCTGCTGCACGAACAAGCGTGTTGAACTCTTGCAGTAAACATTGGTTATCCTTGAAGTGTTTGTTGCACATTCAGACATGAATAAACTGTGATGATGTCAATGATGATTGTGGTGATGATGGTGCCTAAATTATTTCTGAATCCAAGTTTTCTTGGGGTATTCTTTTGAAACCACCTGGTATTATAAATTTCGGAATTTGGTTATATACAGTTGACAGCGTAGATGTTTTTGAATTAGCATTTATGCATTGCTGAACTCCTCCGTTGCCTAACTATTTTTTAATGTATTTTTTCTAAATTCATGCAGATATGGAAATGAAGAATTTTTAAATGCATCTTGTATTATCTCCATTTTACAGATTCTAAAATTTTGATCAAATGTTTTTCTCCAAACATGTGAAAGTTTTATATAGCATAATATTTAAAGTTTTAAAAATATAGCCATATGTCTATAACTGAATATTCAGACTGGTACCCTGTAATTACGAATACCATCACAAGTTGGAATTGCTTTAAAATTATGTAGTGTTTGAAAGATAATTGATTAAAGTTTTGGTTTGATGTCATCGTTGTCATCAATCTAAAAGGGTAGATTTTTATCTGATATAAATTACTAAATTGTAAGCTCCAGGGAGAAAATAGTGCTCGGACCATCAAATTGCTGCATTTTGAATTATTAGCTTTTTATTTGTAGTCTTATGCATTAAACACTGAATTTATTATTTTATAGGGCACACATTAACACCATCTGAGAAACTATAGTGAGTATTCTATCTTATAATGTAGAGCCGGCTTAGGTAGCTGGCCGCTTTAAGTTCTGGTCATAAACTATATATATGTGTTTCTTTACTCATATAACAAGCTTTATAGAGGTCATATATCTGCATTTAAAGTAGTGTGCGTTTTTTCTTTGAAATTTTTTAGCTTTTAAATTTATTCACTGGAATATACATTTTTAACTAGCTTTAGAAAAAATATATGCAAAATTGGCACATCTAATTGTGAAAGTTTTATGGAGAGCTAAAAAAGGCGCCTGATTAGGTATTGTAGCCTACTCTGACTAAGAAAGATGTTTTCAAGACCCTCAGTTTCTTTTAAGTGTATTAATATGTTTGGTATTTATGGTATTTTTATTTTTTATATTTATAGTATTTATAGACTCTCTTCTAACTTGAATAAACTGATTCAGCTAAATGACGACAATCGATTGCATCGTAGAATATCTTGCCTTCTTTTTAATTTGAAACGTTTTTAGCTATAATCTACCCAATCCATTTTGAAAACTGTTCATGTAACCAAATTACAGGTTGGTCATATAGCTAAATTACAGGCTGGTCATGTAACCAAATTACAGGCTGGTAATGTAACCAAATTACAGGCTGGTCATGTAACCAAATTACAGGCTGGTCATGCAGCTAGATTAAATCAATTGAAATGTTTAAAGTATAACTGGCCATCTCTTTTTGATAATAAGATTGAATTGTTTTCTTTTAGTCTTCAAAAATCTGAAGGAGTATGTATGGTTGGACATCTATCAAAGTCACGTGTGTTTTTCTTGAATTTGTCATGGTTTGGGATGAATGTCATGTATCTCATATTATCTGTAGAAGGTGAATTTTAAGATTTCAGCATATTACATTGCGCATTTTACATTTTCTCATAAGACAAGTAGTAAATGAGGTTATTTGAGTTTCTTTTTTTTTTGCCTGATGATGGTTCAGTACAAAAGATTTTCTAAAAAGCAAACTTGTTTTGGATTTAGTAGAAATCCTAAAACTAAATTATTTCTCTGTCAATACAACTACAGTTTATTTTAAAGTTTTTAGAACACTGTGTGCTTTTCAAATGAAAGTCGTTTTTAAATTTTGGGTGAAGCTGGCTAAGTCTTTAGAATTCACTGTGTCTGTTTTACTGTCTGTTCGTCAGTCCAATTGTCAGTGACACTTCCTCTTTTTTCAACCAGCTCTTCTTTTCTGTGAAGTCATTAAATATTAATCATAGAATAAATCAATATGTTCAAATATAGCTATTTTAACTCAAAAAACAATGCTTTTTTTCCCTGAAATTGCTCATTTATTAAACTTTGCAGAACCCTGGTAGGTGTTCTTAAAATTTTAATTAATTTGAAGGACTATAAGGGTATTTTTTTACGTATATGTCTACTTGTCAAAAACATTTTTTTTATGAAACTTAATTAACTGTAATTAAGGTAATTTTTTAGATAGAAAAATGTTTCTACAATCTCTTAAAAATTTGCTCAATAGATTTAAAATTCAAAAAGTCAAAAGTCATTGAAGGCACTTTTTTGACATGTATTGCCTTCCTTAGAAAACTATTTGGCTTCCAAACTCGGACATCGATGTTAAAATCACCCTGGATATGCTACTGAATGACTTTTTTTATCAAAAGTATATTTTTTGATTTTTTAGAGAAATTATATTCCGGTTTTACTCAAGCTTTGTGAGGTGCTTTTAATTTTTTAATTTAATCATCACAGAATCTATATGTGGAACATGGAAAATACCAGACTTTTGCCTAGTGTGGACAGTTCTCTTGGTTTTTGGATGGTCGTTAGCTGTTGTTGGCAAGTTTTATAGTGTGTGGCCTCATAATAAAACGACCTGGTTCTTATATTACCATCAATAAGTTGGTATTAGGAAGGACATTCAGGTTAATCCAAAATTATATTATTATGTTATTTTTTCTTAGTTTTGCATTAAACACCTCCTCAAAGTGTTTGCTGTAAAACTGGACAATAATTGACTCTTTATGATGCTGAAAATGCTTGTTAAAAAGTTTTTCAAATATATTTTGTTTAAAATTTTCTTGGAGAATTTTTGAAAAATGTTATTTCTTCGATAAACCAAACAGTTTTCAACAAACATAACTAATGGTAATATTTTATCTAGTTTAGATATTTTTTAAACATGTTAAAGTATTTGGCAAAAATACTGATAACAAAACTGACTTCCACTGCTAAGTTTCTCTGGTAGAAAGGATCTTTACATTTATTATTAATATTAGTAATGAATAATGGATAATAATTAATAATGAATAATTTTATCCTTAATTCATTATATATATTATATATTATATATATTATATATATAATTCATTTATATGGAACATCATAAGAAGGGCTGAATTCTAATAATTATAAATATTATAATACTTTACATCTCTTGAATAAATAA
>JAUZNK010098510.1:0-12030 GCA_035046665.1 Euphysa ruthae
TTATAGTATTATAGTATTGGTTAAAAATACTTGCAAGCTGTTTGTCATCAGAAATTATTTCATTTTTATCAACCAATTTATTACTGAAATGTTTCGAGTAGCAATTGATAAAGGTTCACTTGCTTTTAGCGTGTTTATAGATCTCCAAAAAGCTTTTGATACAGTCAATCATGATATCCTTATAAAAAAGTTATATCATTATGGCATGCGAGGAACTTCTAATGATTTATTTTCTTCTTATCTTTGAAATCATAAAAAATTTGTTTCAATAAGCGGTTTTGAATCTTCTCATAAGTTTATCAAGCTTGGCGTCCCTCAAGGTTCTGTTTTTGGGCCTCTGTTATTCTTAATCTACATTATTGAGCTTTCCCATTCTTTAAAAAACTCTACTATTGATCACTTTGCTGACAATACTAATCTCTTATGCATAAGCAGATCATCTAAAGAATTATGCAAAAATATTATCTTTCGTCTGCATCGTTTATGTGATTGGTTATATGGTAATCGCATTTCCCTAAAGGCTGATAAAACTGAATTTATAGTTTTCCGTCTTCCTAATATAGAATTAAATTCTGAAATTAAAATGCGAATTAACGTTAAAGACTTTTCCATCAAAATATACTACGTAGCTTGGAGATCTTATAGATTAAAATCTTTCCTTAATGAAGTTAGCAAAAAAATTTCGAGTACAAACAGTATGACGTATGTATTACCTGGAACAATTAAATCATTCTGTTTTTCTTTATTTTCATTTCATCTTACTTACTGTGTTTTTATTTGGGGTCAAATAGGAAATCCTCATGCTAATCGAATAAACAGTTTCAACGTAATGATTCGATTGACTGCGATGGAGAATATCTATCAATAGAATTATTAAATAGATCTGTTAAAATTGTATTATTATATGTTGTTACAGTGGTCTGTAACAAGAATGGATGTTTACAAATTTAATATTAATTTGAATAAAATTTTGATACGTCAAATCTACAAAAAAAAACCTTTTTATATTTTGGGAATACAAACTTGAATTGATTTGGTTATACCGAAAGTACTGTGGTGAAAAATTTTTACAATAACGCTTTCCAACATGGTGTTATCCAACTGATAAACATTCCTACGAGCGTAACAAAAACTACAACAACACTGATTGACAATATATTTTGACACATCTCTAAAAAAAAGAATAATAAAACCTTCAACCTCTGACCACTTTCCTATTTATGTTGCTTTTAATTTAAGCAAATATAAATATAACACAGCAAAAAAGATTTTCCAAAGAAATTTTAATAACGCTAATATCCAAAACTTTAGAGCTGATCTCAAAAAGGTAGACTGGGGTCTTCTTGGGTGCCGGCAGGTACCAACAATAAGTTTAACAATTTTTCAGATAGTCTTTCTCATGGTTTAAATTTTCCAATAAAAAAAGTTATTGTTAAAAATAAATGACTTAATGTCACCATGGATGACAAAAGGTATGAGAAAATCTTAAAAAAAAAAAATAAATAAATAAACTATATATTAACTTATTAAAACAAAAAACAAAGAGTTCAGAAAAAAAATATAATAACTACAAAAATCTCTTTGAAAAACTGAAAAAAAAAAAAAGAAAACAATCATACTACTCATGCCAAATTGAGAAACATAAAAATGATCCAAAAAATACATGGAAAATAATGAAAAAGATCACTGGAAAATTAAAATTAAAAGAAAAAAATTTACCTAATGTATTAAAAACAAAAAATGGAAACACTTATGACATAAGAAAAATAGCGACCGAGTTTTTTACAAATTTTGGAAGCAATTTAGCAAATAAATTACCAGTTGTAAATAAATCATTTGAAAGTTATTTAACAAGAAATCAAGAGTTTATTAAAACTCTGAACTTACTTTTGAAGAGTTTGAAACAGCATTCAAATCACTGCAAAGAAACAAGGCTTGCGGTGTAGATAACTTAAATGGAAATATAATCATTGATATATACGACGAAATCAAAATTCTTCTTTTTAAAGTTTATAAAGACTCGATAAGTAAAGGAGTGTTTCCTGACTTTCTAAAAATAGCAAAAGTAACTCCCATGTTTAAGTCTGGTGATACTTCACTCGTAAAAGTATCACTATAGACCCATTTCAATTCTGCTAATATTCTCTAAAATTCTCTAAAGAATTATTTACAATAGAATTTTCTCTTTCTTTAACGAAAAAGATTTATTTTTCAAAAAACAGGTTGGATTCCAAAAGAACACATCCACTGAACATGCAACTTGTAAATGAAATAACTAATGATCTATCAAAGGCATTTGAAACTGTAAATCATTCTATTTTACTAAAAAAACTTAAATCATACGGCATCAGGGGAACCACATATAAATGAATTAAAAGTCTAGCAAACAGGAAACAACTCTTCTGTTATGAAAATAACAGTTTTACTGAGTTTTGTGATATCACATATGGGGTTCCTCAAGGATCCGTACTAGGTTCACTGCTTTTTTCAATCTATTCAAAAAATTTACATACCGCACCTTCTAAATTATCAACAGTAATGCTTGCTGACGACACAAATTTCTTTTTATCTGAAAAATATTTAGGTGATTTATTCGCAAAAATGTATAAGGAGCTGAATATTATTTCAACCTGGTTTAATTAAGGTGAAAAAACTATCTGTAAACGTCAAGAAAGCAAAGTTTACTCTTTCTTATCATAAAAAAAATGAAAAATTTCATCACAAATGATATACCGACTTTAAGCTTAATAACGTAATTATCCAAAAAAAGAACATTACGCAACAAAGTTTCGTGGTATATTGATTGACGAAAATCGAAACTGGAAAGCTCAAATTTTAAAAGTATCCTCCACAACCTCGAAGAACATTGTGATCTTATATAAGGCAAGACCGGTTTTGAATAAATCACTACAAAAACAGCTTTATTCGGCATTTGTACACAGTTATTTAAATTATGGTAGCATAGCCTGGGCCAGCACTCATAAATCAAATAAAGAAACTGTGTATCGTCATCTAAAACACGCTGTTCGTTTGATCAATTATCAATACCCCTCCACTCACTCAAAACTTCTGTTTAATGAATTGAACATTTTAAATGTATACTAACTTAACATCTTTCAGACTCTTACTTTTATGTTCAAATGTAAACACAACTTATCACCAAAAAATTTTTTTAAAACTATTTGCATTAAAACCACCAAAAAAATTATTCTCAGACGTCATTTATTAGTAGAACCATCAATTAATACAAAATACGAAGAATTTTCCATTTCATTTCGTGGCCCTAATCTGTGGAATGAAATTGTTCTTAGTAACCCTAATCTATCTGAAATAAAAAAACTTTCTCTTTTTAAGAAGAAATTAAAGACATTCATTTTTTCGTCTTGTGATTTTAAATCGTGCTTTTAAAGTTTTTATGTATTGGTAAAGACAAAGCATAATTCATACAATAGTCGCAAAAGCAAAGTTTATCGGTTCTCGATGATAAGACCATTAGGGTCTTCTACGAGGTTTCCGTGCTTTGACTGAAATTAAACAGTTATTTTGAGATCTTTATAAAAATTTATTTATGCTTTTATTTACACTGTAAATTTTTGCAACACGAAATATAAATATATTAATTATAATAATGTATAACTGAATGTACCAAATCAATTCCCAATATTAGGATAAAAACATCAATAAAATGTAAAATTTATCGAGGAAGGAAATAATTTACTGTATAATATATTTTTACGAGTATTGGATGCATTTATATAAGCCTGCAGTGTCAAAATTTGTTTGAGAAGTTACTAACATGTTTCTTTGACACTTGTTTGCATTTAAGAACTAGCAAAAATGTATTTCCAAAATGGTTAACTAGGTTTCTAACAAAAACATGTTCAGTTTCAAATTTTATAGCAAAAAAATAATTTTGTTGTTATTTTTACTGAAGCCATTTGCTTAGTAGAAAATGCTGCTTATTTCTGAATCAATAGATTCTGTTCAAAAGTGTAAGCAACTCTTTGAAGGGCTATTAATTTCTCTTCAATATAAAAAAAAAATTTTAACAAAAGATATGTCTTTTTGGCAGTATGATCTAAAATATTCATGTCATATTTTTTTCGAAAATGTTATTAAAAGTTTTCAGTAAGTGAAAAGTGGTGAAAGTGAAAGTGGTGAAAACGTGGTGTGTTACATCTTAATTCTTAATGCAAAATTTCAGAAATTGAATTAACAGATCAGCAAAAAAAAAAAAAAAAAAAAAATCTTCTTTGGGCTAACAAGAGATGTGAATAAGCTTCTAAAAAGTAAAACTAAAAATGCTTATAGAACTCTCAAACTTTTTAACGAAATTAAAAAAAAAAAAGAAAGAAAAAAAAAATTGAAGAAACGATTTAAAAGAAAAAGATGACATTTTTGAGAAGCTTCTGTAAAGCTTGAGAGAAATGTATAAAAAACAAACCAATGTTTTTTTTTTTCAAATAGAGAGATACATAGTTTTTAGGCCTTACTTAACCCATTTTGGCCTAATATCGGTCAAACGGGAATCTTCTCTTTTTTTTTTTTTTGAAATTATATATAATTTGGGATAAGAAAAAAGAAAAACATAAGCCATTTAATTTCTCTTATTTTATGCGCGCAAAATTAGACTTCACCATTAAAAAAATGGTCATCATGAGTTTTCGACCATGAGCCTTTTGTCACGTAGTGCGAAACACTAACCACGGGCCCTCAAATCTTAATTTCTGTACCTCTTGCAAGGCAAGCAGTAATTGGTATTTCTCAGTTTTGAAAGTTTAATGCTCATTTTAAACTACTTATTAGCCTCTAACTTCATGCAAAAACTAGGCTAATCGAATGAGCAGATCAAAGACTTTGAAAAAATTGGTTCCAAAAAACTACAACCAGCGAAAGTGAATTTATAGGAATACGTATAACGGGTTTGGTAACCTCAAGAGTAGCAACCTTGAATGCTTGCTTAAATAGCTTAATGCATGGCTCTCTCTACGCTGGTAATACTTTTTTGTAGGACCATTTATATATGATTTGACTGCCTAATCACCAGGTTTTATAGTAGCAAAATTGGACTCTCGACAGTAGCGCTAACCCAGCACTTCATCAAAACACTTATGTCAGTAAATAGGTACCAAGATCTCTGGGACTTAACTTTAATGATTTGGGGTGGTAGTTATTCGCGTAAGGAAGAATTTCAGTGAGTTTGAAAATATTTTCTGACATAAATTTTTATATTGTGAATTTCTGGGTGAAAATTTTGCTTTAAAATTGAGTTTAGAAATATGAAAACTTATACATATAGATACAGGCTAATAGTAGACAAGATAAACGCATTCACAAGTTGAGTTACCTTCGTGCAGCGTAGACAACCACTTATCCTACTAAGGGCATTGGAACGTTCATTCTCAGTTTTACTCATAGTTTAAAAACGAAAAAGAATATTGAAAAAGCTCAATGGCTACATACGTGAAGGAGTTTAACGTGTTATGAATGGAATGATCATCAAAATTCAGAGTGGAATTACTTTCATCTCCTATGATCAAGAGATTAAATTTAGCAGGCTTTAGTGATAGTAGCAGTAGTAGCAGCAGTAGCAGTAGTATTAGTAGTAATTTATTTTCTATTATAATCGCTACAATTTCATAGTTTATAAATAAATAAGTATCATAAAATATCAGTAAAGATTGCAAAAGACGGAGGAACTCATACAGAATCAGTACCAAAGGAGTGACACCTAAACTGAACTAAAATGATTTTATTAGACCCAGGATATTTACACACAAAATGAAATTATAGGAAAATAGAAAAACAAAAAATGACTTTATGAAAAAATTTCGCGAAAATGATTTTTAAGTTTTTTAGTTTTTTTTTGAATTTATACCGTTTCAGATAGATAAAAGAAGGCGCACGAGTATGAAGCTTTAAGCTCGTTAAAATATTTCCAGTATTTAATGAGACTAGAGATTTATTCCACTCACTGATGCGTTGATAAATACTTACCAATATTTTTGAGAATTATAGAATGGAACATATAGTTTATCTTATCATAGTAACGAGTTCTATAAATATGATTAAATCGGGTTCCAGTAGAAAAATCTGAAATAGACGATGGAAGATTGTTATGTAAAGAATCAAAAACAAAAATAGCATTGAGAATTTTAACAAGGTATAAAAGAGTGGGAATTTTAAGTTCTTTAAAGGATTCAGATGTAGTAGATCTAAAAGACTAGAAGGTTATAATTCTAATAGCTTGGCGTTGGATTGAAAGTATTTTATTGACATGATAATTACCTGTTTAACTACAAACCTGGTAACTAAGGTTAGATGAAAAAAAGATATTAAGTATTTCTATCAACAATGTGACGAATTTTAGAAAGTTTGCTGTTAGACCTGTTGAATTTTTTACGAAATTCGTCAATATAAAATTGCCAGGATAGCTTAAAACTCCAAGATATTTTATAAATTCAGAAGGATAAAGACGCTTACCATTTATTTTGACGTCATGTATACTAACAGGGTTCCAAGTAGATGAGAAAATAATAATTTCTATTTTATCCACATTTAAAGAAATAAGATTAGCATTTAGCCAATTTACTGTACCCTTGAGATCAAGGTTTACCTTTCTAAAAGGATAATTTAATGATTTGTTGATGTTTAATAAGTTAGTGTCGTCAGCAAAATGATGAACAGATGAAAATTTAATAGATTTATTCAAATCGATGGATCAAGAATAACAAAAGTGCCTTTTATGAGAAGATTCATACCCATTTATAGAGACACACTGTTTACAATCAGATAAATATGAAAAAACTTGTCCTTTGTAATTCCACGAACACCGTAACATTTCAATTTCAATTTAGAAATTAAAATATTGTGTTCCGCAGTATTAAACGCTTTCTGTAGGTCAATAAAAATACCACAAGCAAAACGACCAGTATCAAGATCTTTTCTTATTTGTTCTGTTATACTAATTAAAGTGTGAGAGGATGAATGATTTGTACGAAATCCAATTTGAAGTTAGGTCAGACAATTAAAAAAATTGAGAAATCTATATAACGGTGAACACAAAAGCTTTTCAAGAAGACATTCGATAAATGAGAAATGGGCCTACAATTATTACACAGCAGTTTGGAACCTTTCTTAAAAAAAGGTAAAACATAAGAACATTTGGGAAAGCGCCATTTTGAAAAGAAACATTAAACAAATTTTAGAGTATAAGAGAAATCGCATGATTAAACTCCTTAATCATGTCTGTTGGTATACTACTTAGTCCAGAATCTTTCCTAGATTTAAGATTTGAAATGATAGAGGAAACTTAGAGGAAGACAGCCAGCTGGAGACAAAAGAAAACTGAAGACTTGAATTTTTAACATATTTGCGAAATTCGGTGTAAGATGAGTGTGTATCAGATTGGAGCTTTTTAGCAATTAAAGAAAAGAAAGAGTTAAAGTGTTCAGAAATTTAAGAGGGGTCATTGACAAAAGAATCATTTACCTGCAAGCAGCTATGAAAATAGTGTGTATTACTTCTTACGTTAATAAAATTTCTAATACCTTTCCATGTTTCACGAAGGTTATAGAATTTTCTGAGAAAAAAACTAGAAAAGTGAATTTTATTTATTTTTTTTTTGGATAAGGGTAACTAACATATTTTTATAGAATTTTAATTGACAATCAAGTCTAACTTTTAGATTATAGTTTTTCTGCGAAATTTACCATGAATATATTTCACTTTCGGATAGTAAAAATTCCTTTTGTTTTCCAAAATTTAAATCTACGTTTAATCTACGTTTGCAACCACAGAGTTATTGTTGAAGCAGGTTATTGCAATGTCAAATATAGCTTGGTGATTAAATTCCGAAATAAATTCTTAAATTCTGATATTGCGTTACCATATGCTAAATTAAAAATTTTCGATTCATCAATAAAGAAAGTCATTTATTAATATATTAAAATGGCGCCAATAACAGATCCTTGAAGGACTAGCCAGCCACTAAAGGATGATCCGATGCGAACCCGCTATTTTTTGTTTGTTAGATATCTAAAAATTAAACTGAGGCTACTATAGTTTGCTCCAAATGCAGCCAATTTAGCAATTAACAAAGAGTGTTGCATGCTTTAGATGAATTGGAATAGCACCAGATCCCTTGAATATAATTTATAGAAGCACATCCATTAAACAAAATACCTCAGTAAAATACTTAGGATGCTTATTAGATCAAACTTTGAGAGGAGAGAAAATGGGCTGCTAGGTTTTAAATAAAATTGATTCCAAGCTTAGATTTTTATATAGAAAACAATCTTTTTCAACACTAGCCTTAAAGCGTGCTCTATGCAATGATCTGATTCAACCTCACTTTGATTATGCATATTCTGCCTGGTATTCAGGCCTCAAAGAATCACCTAAAATCCGTTTGAAAAGTGTAGAAAAAAAAATTTTAAGATTTTGTTTAAATATGAATAGTCATGCCCATATTGGTACTAAGCAGTATAGATCCAAAAATTGACTGCTTGTTGATATGAGGGTTAATCAGGGTACTTTTGCACATGCATTTAAATTCTACAGTAGACCCAACCTAAATTAAATGTTTGAAATCTTTAAAATTTCAGAAAATAGAAGAATCCCTCTACGCAACAGCCATCTAAGGTTAGATAAACCCTTAATAAGATCCTCCATAGGAATAAAATTGTCTGTCATCAAAAGGTCCCTTTATATGAGACAGGCTTTCTAATTAGATAAAATAAATCGCAAACTACATCGTTTTTAAAAATAACCACATTTCTGGATATAGTTCGCAGACCTAATAAATAGACTATAATTCTGTAAAAAAATACTTTTTTTACTATGCTTCGGCTGAATCAATCTCTATGTTTTTGTGTGTGATGTATAATGGATCCACATTGGAAATATTGTTGTCACAGACAATTTTTGTGCCTATCCTTGCCACCATTTGTTTTTATCTTAATGTTTTTGTTATTTTTTTTTGTAATTTTCATAGCTTATGTATATTTGTTTTATGGCAGAATAAATACTTTCTTACTTTACCAGCTTTTGGTCTAAGAGTATTTTCCCAGTTTTTCACAAACTGGGAATTTTTAACGCTTTCTAAAACCATATAAAAATTTTTAAAACTTCGTTTAAAAAAATTCTATAAGCTTGTTATGTTCAGATAAGTTTCATCTTTCGGGGAGTAAACTAAAAGGTTTGTAGATAATTTTGTTAGTTGTATTACCTTTCGTGGATCTGTGGCACAGTGGTCGAAGGTGACGAACTACGAGGCCGTAGTGGAAAGGTATGTGATTCGAGCTCACACAATGACTGCTTTTACTGTGAAATCACGATCTAATTTCGGGCAAAGTATTTCATATTTCATGCAAAATTTGGGTAGTGTATATCTGTCCTCAAACTATGTCCCAAATTCGTAATATATGTTTGTGTTAAAAAAAAACTTTTTAAATTATTAGGATAATATCGGCTTGTAAGTTCGTTTGGGAAATTTCTGTTTGATTGATTTGGAATAAGATGAGCAAAGTGACCACAGTCCCATGTTATTTATTTTTAGCAGGATTTTAATCCTATTTAATTGTCCAAATTCGTATAGAAAGATTTATTGACACAATAAATTAAAAAACAAAACAACCTAAATAAGAAATTTAGTGTAAAAAAGCGTCGTTAAAGGCCAGAAGTGACTTTGAAATTAGTATAATAAATACCGATTTTTCAAATTTTTTGGGTTTCATATAAATTTACCTTTAATAAAAGTTATAGTTAAAACTATGAAATCTTATTTTTTTGATAATTGGTGTCAAAAGTTACTCTTTAATGTAGCAAAACTTTTGTAGTTGTATTTTATCATTTAAAATACGCTCAATCTAGATATGATTTTTTCCTGAAAAATGATGAAGCTTGAAAAGCGTGGTGAAAATGAGCTTGAAAATTTGTGGTGTCACATAGATTTTATGAAAAGTATTGTGTTACTTTGCCCTAAACAGTAGTAAAAGTCGTAGAAACCCATGGTTCAATAATGTGTTTATTCACGGTCTAAACCTCGGGTTAAAATTATAGCTATGAGATAGTGCCTGTATTTCCAAGCTATTAAAATTCTGATGAAATAAACGATCCCAGAGATTTTTTCTTTTTATACTGTTTATAATATATCTGTGCTTTTGGTTTTTAAAAAGAAAGGAGTGACTAGAAAAAAATCGGATCGTACAAAGACCTATCGAAAACGTAAATTTAGCTCACAACAGAAAAAACTAGACAATAAAATCGTCCTACCACTTTCTACATCTGCTAAGATAAGATTTAACACAAAAAGCCCTTCTGCTAAGAAACTTTTAAAATTAACTTTTGAGGAGCAGCTTTTTCACAGTAACTCAAAATTTAAATAACATAAATGATGAAAATGTATGTATCTCTCCATATAATTTCTAAACGTAAACTAAACGTAAACAGAGATTCATCCAAGAAAAAAAGAATATGCGTTTCGTTGGAATTCAATTGCACTAAATGCAACTGAAGTGAATAAGAATACGAGTTGAAAATTTATTCACGCGGGTTGTTTCCATACGAAATAAATTTAGAGTTGCTTTGGTTATGAGGGAAATCATAAAAGGATATGCGGGTATTGAAATATGCCAATGAAACATAATATTTTTAAGGATGTGCAAGACTGTTTGTTGCCGTTTAGTATAATAGTTTAGCCTAAGAATCCATGGTTATAAATTTAACTGCTGCTATGTGATTTGACATTATATATATTGAAGACATGAATTTTCCTGCAAACAGTTTTGAATTTCAACGCTACCGCGTTCAATTTAGCCTATTACAATGCTACCGCGTTCAATTTAGCTTATTATAATTATGAGCTTTTTGATTTTCTTGAAAAGATTAAGATTCTAACACGAAATAAAAAACCAAAACAAACTTTGTATCAAATATTGTTTTTTAAGGAAAGAGAATTCTTTACGTTACCATTGTTACCGAATAAATTTTATATCAAATACTTTTATTAGGGATGTCAAGCCTTTTTAAAAACAATAACTCATGTGAAAGACTAAATCATGCGATTTCCAAATAGTTCTCATTTGTCTCAATAGCTGCTACGGCTCAATAGTTAAGGCTATTTGAAATCGCAAATTTCATCAAATTTCCTGCCAAAATCTCTTAACCTTTTTGACTTGAAAGTGGGGAGAAAAGTGAATGCCAGAGGGTAAATTTTGACATATTGAGTCATAACTCAACCAAAAAAATTCTAAATAACCTCAAATTTGGCAGGTAGACGCAAAAAATGATTTCTAAACAAAAATCATAAATTTTTTTATGAAAAACTTTTTTCAGGGGGAAGATAAGGAATTTCAGGAGGTAAATTTTGACATATTGGGTTATAACTCAACGAAAAAAAATTCTAAAAAACCTAAAATTTGGAAAGTAGATGCAAAAAATGATTTCTCAAAAAAAACCATTACTTTATTTTGAAAAAAAAAAATTTCAGGGGGAAGATAAAGGCTTATGAGGGGGTAAATTTTGTCCATATTGGGTCATAACTCAACCAAAAAAATTCTAAAAAACCTAAAATTTTGGAGGTAGACGCAAAAAAACAATTTCTCAAAAAAAAAAAACCATAAATTTTTTTTGAAAAGCTGTTTTCAGGGGGAAGATAAGGGCTTTTCCGGGGGTAAATTTTGACATATTGGGTCATAACTCAACCAAAAAAAATTCTAATAAACCTGAAATTTTGGATGTAGACGCAAAAAATGATTTCTCAAAAAAAAAAAACCATAAATATTTTTTGGAAAAACTTTTTTTAGGGGGAAGATAAGGGCTTTTCAGGAGGTAAATTTTGACATATTGGGTCATAACTCAACCAAAAAAATTTTAAAAGTTTTTTGAGCAACAGGGTTTGTCTTTCAAGGGGAAATTCCAAATAACACAAAATTTAGCAGGTAGATGCTGAAAATTTTTTAACAAAAAAGCCATATATTCCTTTTGAGAAATTTTTAACAAGGCAAAATATGGGCCGTTAAAATGGTT
>JAUZNK010098521.1:0-12029 GCA_035046665.1 Euphysa ruthae
AAATAGAACAAATAGCAGAAAAATAATTGAGTTTTACCTTATTTCGTCTCTTCCATCATAAGAATTTTCATGAAAAAAGTCATTGAAAAATTCATCAGACTAACGGGTGCGCGAAAAGCCATTTTTAGGGGGTGCGCGAAAATTTGGGGAGCGAAAATTCGAGGGAGCGAAAATATAAGGGGCGCGAAAATTAAGGGAATTAAGGTATATATTTACCAACATTAGACACAACATGAGTAAAATACAATTTCTTTCCTTACTAAATATTAAGAAAACATGCATATTACAAGTTTGAAATATCAATAAAGACAAATAATTACACAAGTTCATAGTTAAGTAGAGAGCAATTAATATGAATAGACTTTGCTATGTTCAGATTGGAAGGGAAACCTAGAAGAAAAGTCACGGCCAGAATACCGAGTATCTTTCCATAGAACCCTTTGTAAGGCATCAATTCTAGTTGCAGAAATTATGTTACAGCTTTTTTTTTGTTGTTAGAACTAAATGATTTATTTAGGAAAGTACAAATAATATAATAAAAATAGCAACAAACAACTAAGGGACAAGGAAAAATTTGATTAAAGTAATTCTCATTCGACGCTAAAGACAGTTTATAGTGCATTATAAACAAGAAAACTTTAAAAATTTTTTTTGAAGATATTAAGACTTTTGACAACTTTTAATTCACGACTTAGAGAGTCCAAAGTTTAGGACCTCTGTAAGAAATAGAATTTTCTACTTGTTTACAGGAGCTTTTTGGTCGAATAAATGTTTTTTTATGATTAGATCGCAAGTTATTATTGGAACTATTTAGTTCAAAAAAGTGACCAGAATTTGACGGGGCTTGTTTTTTTAGTAGCTTTGAACATAAAAATGAGAGAGAGATCAGAATTTTTAAATCGTCCATTACGGGTAAAGCCTTGTTTCTGAAGGTTTACTAATTTCGCTAGTTTGGTTTTGTTTGTAGCCCCTCAAACAATATTAGCATATGAAAGGTGACTGTGTATAAAACTGAAATAGAAAAGTTTACGAAACGGCGTGTTTAGATTGGGTCTCCATTTGTATAGCAGACTAATAACGCATGCGATTTTAGATTCTAATGTGCTGATATAGCTTTTCCCAGATAAATTCTCATCAATTAAAACACCAAGAAATTTCAAGCAACTTTCTCGTTCGATAGCTTATAGATAAATTTGGTAATTTTAAGGGAAGGTTATCGGCTTGTGAGATCTTTTGGAAAACTGTGAATTTTGTTTTATCTGTGTTTAGGGAAAGTTAGTATGCCTTGAGCCATACATTAAATTTTTATTATTCATGGTTCGTTAAAAATAGTTTTGGCATTGTTATTTTAGAAAGAAGTTTGTGTCGTCGGAAATAATCGATGATATGGTATTAGAAATTTATACATATCGTTGATGTAGATTAAAAAAACACTAAAAAATCATTCATGTTAAGAAAAACAAAGCGCACAAACTGGCAAAGAAACACTAAAAATAAAAAGCTTATAATTAAATATAAGCGACTAATAACGAAAAATAAAATTCACCAAAAAAAAGGAAAATGTGGAATTGAAATTTTTATTTTGTGGTATCATAGAAATTACAAAAAAATAAATAAATATGGTAAATTCAGGAATTATGTATGACATCAGGTGAGATAATTTTATAACACTGATATATTAGGACAGATTGGAATTCTAAAATATTAGCAGAATTCTCCCTATAAACAATATTTGCAATCAAGCCCACAAAAACTTAAAAATATCATGTATTAGAAAATTATGGAGTAGTTTATTTGTTTCCATGGTTTAATATGGTCAACGTAATAGTCGTATTTGGTTATGCAAAATCATTCTTTTAATCATATAAATTCTTGACTGATTCTTGATCGATCAAAGAATCCAAATTTTAAAAAGGTTGGTTTCTTTGAAAATTACTCTACCCGCGGAAAATTTTCAGCCATAACCTGAAATATTGTTTTTTATAGCCAATAAAATTTAGACTTAAGAATTTATTCTCGTTTTTGTAGTCATTTTAAACCCATTTAGAATTATATTTAATCATGCTTAAATTTTAATGTTTTTTTAGGTGTTGGTTACTTTGTCATTAGCAAGTTATAACCATTTAATTTATGCAATCTGTCTATATAATGATAAATTTGTAATACACTCACTCTACATCAATTATCAAACGGAAAGATCAACTCAAATTTCTCGATTCAGTAATCAACACAATAAAGATTAGTGACAGCAGGGAAATCATTAAACCTGCTGTGTCCTGTTTACACGTCTCACACAAGTGACTCAGCGTAACGAAGATGTGGAAAATAAATTTTTTAAATAAAATATCTCTGTTTTCCCCATCTCTTAAAAAATTTGGTCTGATAAGGAAGCCCGATAAAGTTTCTCTCCTCAAAGCAATTATTAATGTCAACGAAGCAATTGTTAAGAAATACAGACATAGAGCAAATATCTACATTTATTTTGTATCTACGGTGGCGCACTTCATCACAGAATGCGATGGGCAAAACACACTTTCTTTGCAAATTTAACAAATTGGTATGTGTCATATGTTCGCAGACAATATGGTTGAGCCAGTATCGTTTTCGGTAGGTACTGTGATGTGACAACCAAAGATAGCCAACATCGAACCAGAGCACAGAAGATATGTCGCGATATGGACTTGCAGAAAATCAACCGTTGCCCTACAACACCAGACCGTTTCCTGAGCAGCGAAAACGACAAGAGTCAGTGCATTAGTCGTATCTCTACATAATTAAGATATGATAATCAGAAATTTTTCAACAATGAGGGAGATGCTGAGACAACTTGGTTGAAACAGCAATCAATCAAGCAGCTGTAACGTCAAATTATGTCGTGGTAGATGCCGATGATACTGATAAAACATGACAGATAATATATTTTATCAAAAGCGGTTTCGAAAGAGATGGAGTTTGAGATCAGTGTCACCTACTGTGGCAGAGATAAAAGAATACCTATTTACTCATGGGTGACAAGTTTTCCCAAAATTCCCCAAATGCCTACCAAGTGTGAAGAGTTACAAGACATCAAAACTTGTGCTTCAGATATTTCGGCTACCTTTTTTGATAATTTTTGCTTATCCGCCGTTATAAACTTAAAAGTGATTCCAGGCCGGAATCGATGATATATTTATATATATATATATCTTCAAATTTCAGCTTTTTATCATTTTTAGCTGGGTAAAAAAACGCTCATCGAGAGGACTAAATAGAAATCACACATAAATGATTCCTTCAAAAGTTCTATCTATAAACCAAGATTTACATATAAAATCTTAAAAGCTGTTTTTTCATAAATAATATAAATAAGAAAATTTTCAGTTGTTTGATTTCTGTTATTCTTTTTCGAAAATAAGGATTTGGCGTAAAAATAAAAAGAACATTGTCACTTATCGTTGATTCATGGTAATAACTCGACTTCAGTTATAAATATCGTTATTAACCTCTTTATAACTCTTCTCAACGATATCCTCATTTACCCCTTAATTTAATGCGTTAACTCATTCTTAATGAAATCGTCATTTACACCATAATTTAATGCGTTAACTCATTCTTAATGAAATTGTCATTTACCCCTTAATTTAATGCGTTAACTCATTCTTAATGAAATCGTCATTTACACCATAATTTAAATCAATAGTTCACACCTTCAATTAAGTTAAAAACCTGATCTTAACTCATTTCTTCAATTAATACCTAGAAAAATATGTAACTTTGCATTAGTTAATTCAAGAAAAATTCGTTAAAGCGTAAAATACAGGAATTTCCCCTTTAGATGTAAAAATCTTATCGAATTTTTTCCATCCAATCGTAATAAAAAAGCCTTGATCGTTTATAATTCTTAAAAAGAATAAAAGTCTAAAATAATTTCTTTCCGTTATCTCTATATCAGTCACATTACCCTAAAGGGCTAATTTTCCTTAAAGAGTTCGCATTTTAAACTGAATTTTTTTAAAAAAAAGAAAAAAATTCTGTTTGATTAAAATGTTTTTAAGTAAACTGCATGATAGAGTAAAGATGATTGAGAGTGTTTTTATCACATCAAAATTATTTACCAATATTAGAGAAGATAATATTGCTTTTGAAACGATAATATTCCTTTTGAAACGATTGCAACTTCATCAATCAACAAAGTCAAACTGTTTCGAATCTGGGCAATTATGAGTACAAAAATTTAAAAAAATAAATGGTAAAACAAAAGCATGCGAAAAAGTTATGGAGTTGAAATAACTATGCGACTTAATTACGCTTCATCAAACAGCTGTAGCATTATTAACTTATTACTAATTCGCTCCTAATTCACTAGAAAAATATTGCCGCATGGCTTGTAAAATAGCATGAGATTTTTATTGGATGTTCTTATTCCCAAAAAAACAACGCTTCTTTAGTGTTAAATTCATGATCATAAATCCTTGCTCCAAATTCCATTTCCGCGTTTTCAATAATCCTGATTTTAAAATTTACAATGCGAAAGAGTTGCTACTAGTAGTTTTTATAAGTATCTGACTTTAAATTGCTTTATAGCCTAAACATTTCGTTTTTATGATGTACGAGAAGCCCATTTGATGTCTGTGGAGCAACAAGTCGGTTATGATCAATGCAGCAATAACGATTATGACAATCAGGATAAGTAGCCAGACAGGAAACGATTTTAAACTTTCTTTTGGAACTAGAAAAAAATGCATATCGGGAACGATTATTATATTATAGCATTGGTGAAATCTTAACAAAGAACGGAAATGCAATAACCTGTTAATGAAGTAAAATAAAATTTCCAATTCATAATAATAGTTTTGCAATCCAACACAAAGTACCAAAACTTTCAAACTTTTAAAAAATACACATACCTATCCTTAAATAAAGAGGCAGTATATGGTTTAAGGTTACTGAAATAGTTTTTATATTTCGAAGTCGCTGAAAGGTTTTTATTAATGCTTTTTTCAGAATTTATGCGTTTTTATTTGAATCAAGTTCCTTTAGAGCAATTAAAAATAGACAAAAAACTTACTTGTAGTGGTGTGTATTGTAGGACTAGTTGTAATGTTAGACAGTGTATTATTTGGCACTTCAGTAGTCATGGAAACCGTAGTATGAAGCGTTGTAGTGGAACTTGGTTGTAACTTGAAACTGTAGGTCAAATTAAAGCCTTTTTTTGTATGGTTGACTGAATCTGAAACAAATTTTACTATGACTTCGTTTGTACTTGAAATGAACTCTGAAACCGGCTTATTTCCGCAATAAAGATTTGGATCGAGGGAAGACGCGTCACGTAACTCTAAGTAATCTTCAGTGCAGGTACCTTCACCGTGGTCCATGTCTATTTGATCAACTTTAATTGAAATTTTTGTCCCTAGTGGGGCGGTAATACGCCATATGCAATTAGAGTTAATAGGATAAGTATTAGGAAAACCTGGAGATTGAATTTTTCCAGTTGAATTCGTCAATTTACCCCCACAGTCTAAAATTTAACAGATCAATAAGGAGATAAAAAGAATGCTTAAATAAGTTGTTTTTTCTTTTTTTGTTTTTTTCAAACAAATTGCAATATAGCTAATACAGGAGGAAACTATATGGGTGGAAAAAATGTATATAGGGCAGAATACCCTAAATTTCTTGTTGATTCGTTGGTAGTTGTAATGAAAACAATGACACAAATTTGTATTTGCGTGCCTTATTCATTTAAAAAAAAACTTTTCGTTATATGTTTAATTCGTATTATTTTGCTCTGGCTCGATAGCATCAATGGTTGGTTACATCAACGGCATTTTATCTCGTGGCTTAAGTTAACAATATGAAAGGATGAGAAAAAATTCAAGAACTGAAAGGTATATCATATTTTTAAAGGCACATGTATGAAAATAGAATTGAAAGAGTTAATTGATACCTTCACATGTTATACATATCTTCTAGACATGGTATAATTGAATAATACATAAAAGTGTCTTTTTTTTTTTTTTTTTTTTTTTACTTTACATAGGGGTAAAGAATTCAAAAAACTAGGCATAAGCTGAGAAAATGCTTTGAAAATAGCTTTCATATAATATATCAAGAAGAATTTGAAACCATAAATACATTTTTTACTTAGGTAAAAACATTGGTAGAAAATTCAATTTCAACAAATGCAATAGTGATGCCACAATAATGGATCAAGTTATTGGAAAACTTTCATTGCTCCCCCTCAGATGCAAATTCTTACATAAAATTGTTTCAATATCCAAATCTGCCTTCAAGTGCAAAATTTTTGGAAAAAAGGAAGTTCAGATAGCATATGTGTTTAACAAAACAAAAAAAAAAATAATAAATAGTAAACAGCATATTGTAAAAGTTATAGCATAATGACTCCCCTGGTGGCGGTGAATGTCTTTATGAAAAAGATGTCTGCACATTTTTTGTTATCACATCAAAACTAGTTAATTTACTTTTAACCTTTTTATACGATTCTGGTACATTTGTAAAAAATATTTATGCAAATAACTGAAAATACATTCTAACTCGTTAGAACCAATCGCATAGTTTTCTCTCCGGGTTGGCACATTAGGATCCAAGTAAAAACATTCAAAAATTTATATCCCACACCGTAATATTTCAAAGTTTGTTGCTAAGTATGAACAAAAGTGTTATATTTACCACAAATATCGAAGTAAAAATTGGGCAGAAGAACAATGAAAAAAAAACTTCTTCGATTAATAAATACGGTCCCTAGAAGATATTTTAAAGTTAGAAAAATAAAATAAACAATAAATAAAAAAGAGATAAATAAATAAGTTTACACCGTATGCAATATATATACTGATGACGAATAAGTCGTTACACTGTTTTTCGATAGACAAAGAATGACAGAATAACAAATAAGGTCAAAACTGATTACTATAAACCGTTTAGACTTTTAGGAAAATCTTCTCTTTGATAGTTATTGAAAAGACAGTGCATCGAGTAATGTTCATAAATTCAGACATTAAACTATAACTACGTAAAACATTATGGCTATTATCAAAGATATTAGGAATGGGAAAGGTAATGTTTTAATAATTTTTAGAACTTTTAGAAAACCTTATAACCTACGAAGTCAATGCTTTTTTAAAATATGGTCTAATCCAGGTCCTTATGAAATTCGCTTCTTAGAAATGAACCTTATCGAGATGGGATTTGTAAAACAAGAATTATCTTGAATAAATTCAAGTTTAAGAATAGGTGTACTTGTGTTACATTATTTAAGAATAAGTGTGCTTGTGTTACAGTGTTTAAAAACAATTGTACTTGTGATGCAGTATTTAAGATTAAGTTTACTTGTGTTACAGTGTTTAAGAATAACTGTACCTGTGTTACAGTGTTTAAGAACAATTTTACTTGTGTTGCAGTGTTTAATAATAAGTGTACTTGTGTTGCTGTGTTTAAGAATAGGTGTCCTTGTGTTACAGTGCTTAAGAATAAGTGTATTTGTGTTACATTACTTAAGAATAAATTTTGTTGTGTTGCAGTGTTTAAGAATAGGTGCACTTGTGCTACAGTATTTAAGAATAAGTGTAGTTGTGTTACAGTGTTTAAGAATATGTGTTCTTGTGTTATAGTATTTAAGAATAAGTGTGCTTTTGTGACAGTGTTTAAGAATAAGTATTCTTATGTTATAGTGTTAAGGAATAAGTGTACTTGTTTTGCAGTGCTTAAGAATAGGTGTACTTGTGTTAACAGTGTTTAACAATAAGTTTACTTATGTTACAGTTTTTAAAAATAAGTGTAACAACTTGTGCTGCTATGTTTTCCTATGAGCTCTTGAAGAAGTTAATTAACTTTCTATGATTGCTTTTAACTTTTTTAATTCAAATAACTCAATTTTTCAAATCAATTGACACATTTATTTAGTTTAAGACTTTGCCTAAGATGCATTAAAAGAAAATAAAGGTGGTATTTTCGGAGGTCTAGATTTAATTATGCTTTCCATTTATATGCTTAATTGCAATTTTATTATTCCAGAAGTGACGTTTCACAAACAAACAAATTAGGATTATAACTACATTAAAAAGAATATCTATAATAGATAATGAATAGCTGTGTGCTGCTACTTTTTTTTATTCTGATTTTAGACCATTGAGAACCAACCTTTGCTTTAAGCCTTTGTATATCTCCTAATTCTTCAGCAAGTTTAGGAGAACAAATCAAATCTGCGCACGTTTCAAATATCGCATTTTAATAAGGAAAATCTTAAGTATATTTTACTATTATATAAATCTCTTTTTTTCCGTGTATATGTATATTTTTTTTTAGATTATTTTCTATCTAAAGTCGATTTTTTTATCTAAACTTTATAATTTTACTTCGTATAAATTTTCTAAAAACGTTAAAAAATTTAAGTCGACCAGCTTTCTAACCCCAATCCGTAGTAATCAGAAACATTTTCTGGGTAACACCTATTACAATTAGGATTGAAAAAGCCCAATGCTACAATCTTAGTCATAACATAATGGAATTTTATCAATTTTTAGCACAAAGTCACATTTGACACATGGTGTAAAAGTTTTTTTTAATTTCTAAGTCTGTAAGTCTATTAACCTAAAGTTGAGTGTACCAAGGGCGGTGTATCCGTATTTTTAATTGCTTGTGGTACTTTTTTCATTTAACATTTAATAAGGTGTCCTAATTGCGTATAAGCCTCATAATATTTTGTCGCTGATTGTTGACTACACTTGATTAGTAAATAGCATTTCAAAGCAGATAAAATAGTATTTTTTTCTCTTCGAGTTATATAACCGACATTGTTTGTTTTTCCCTATTTTTAACAACAACGCACTGTGACAAATATGCGTAGGTAGGGGCGTGTGCTATTTGCGACAAATACGCGTAGGTATGTGCGTGTGCTATTTGGCAAAATGCTTAATGGCCAAAATTCGCTATATACAGGTTAAACAGAGTATACACGTGTGTTAACCACGAAAATGTCAGCCAGGAAACAAGTACTAATTAATAATGAAAACAAAACTTTTCATGTTGTCAGTAGAAAATCGGAGTTTATACTATTACCACTGTATCTCAAACTTATTTATTTGTTTTAATAACATGTTTTTGAATATTGGTTTTTTTCAATGGTTTAAAAGATTTATAGGGTAATGTGAAAATGTTTGATTCAGTTATATTTTGTGTGTTTTTATTAGGTTTGTTTTTATTCTTTTTTTAGGAATAAAATGAGCAAAAAATAAAAAATAGAGCTTCTCTCTCGATTTCTCAGATCGAGACGATCGACTAATCAAAATCATGCCAAAGACAAAACCGAATGCCCACGTCTATTGACAAACGATTCTTACGGACAGCTAATTTTTTTTTTCCAATCGAGGAAAGTGTGCCTTGGTTAAGTAATGTTTTTAATTTGGGCTCAGAGGAAATTAAATATTATTCAGGGTCTGCCTACTACCAAAAAAATTTACCACATAAAAATGTCATACCAACACGTTCAACACCGATGCCTCTGATAAATGAAAGTAATATTTCTCCTTCCACGGTTGCGCACTGCATGCAGGTTATTCAAAAAAATATTGTAAGTATTAATCTAAACCAGGTTCCAGGTATTACCTGTACTCAACCAGCATATGTGTTACTAAAACAAGTATAATTGCAATATCCTTTAAAATATGGCCAGGAAAACTTGGTCATTATGATGAAAGGTTTGCATTAACAACTGGGCATGTAAAAAAAAGGCGAATGCATCAGCTCTTGGCATACTCCTGAAAGATACTTGGAAAGAAGAAAGTAATAGAGATAAAGCCAAAATTTTTAAAGAGTGGGTTGTCAGTAAAAAAACGGGCTCAATTTTCATACTGGTATGCTGTATTGGAAATGGAGTGTATTGTCTTACTTTTAGTGGGAAGTATAAGAGCGGCTAATTTTGAGATGTACATAGACTTGCTTGAAAAAATTATTCCTTGGATGTTTACCTTGGATCGTAATAAAAGCTGAAACAATGACAGTGGTAATGCCTAATGGGAATAGTCTCCATCATTCTCCAATGTGTACATCAGTTGTTTTAGATCGCCCTGCTATTGCACAAATGATAGCGCCGAGAGGTTCGCATACATTGTCTCAATATTGCAGAAACGCTAAAAGAAACTAGCGCCAGAAAAGCAACTAGAAAAGATATCATTTTTGATGCTTACAGAACACTAAGTCTGAAAGGAGGTTATAGAGAAAGAAAAGGTTCAGGATACAGCATAAAAGTTTCAAATTCAACATCTGTTCCTAAGAACTGTAGTAATTTCTTAAAGGCCAAACACAACAAATCAAACATGTTTCCTCTAATACCACTGGAGTTTATGCAAGCCGAGACCATGACAAAGTTATTTTTAACTGTTCTACAAAAATCTTTCAGAATATCACTGTGTAACAACAACCTTAAAGACATCATAATCGTCACAATAGATACTGATGTAGTCATCATTGCACTTTCAAAGTATCATGAGCTTGTTACGTATGGCCTAAACAATTTATGGATAGAGTATGATTCTAGTAACAACTGGAAGTGGGTTCCAATCCATGAATAAGCCAAGAATTTAGAAAGGCAATGGTTTTCAGTTTTGTCTTTCGGTATGTTTTTAGCAGTTGCGACACTGTATCAAGTTTTGTCGGCAGAGGTACGAAAGTATGTTGGGGGACTTGGAACTTATATTTAGCGGCTTCTGAAGCGTTTGCAAGGTTTTCCTCAAGTATCGAAGATATGGAACTAAAAGATATAGACTTCATCCAACAATTTATTTGCCTACTATATAGCAGAACCACTAAATTCAAAGACGTTAATGAGTTGCGTAGAGATCTTTTCACGAGTGGAAGATCAGTAGAAAACATTCCTCCAACTTGGGATGCTCTTGTTTAACACACAAGGCGAGCAGTTTACGCGGCTGGTTGTTGGGTAAGTAGTTGATTGCTGTTCAGAGATTTTCATTGATTTAATATTTTAACATGATTTAAATTTCAGCATAATGTATAATTGATAAGCATACATTGATAAAGAATGTCAGATGAATAGGAGTTTATATTTATAATAATAGTAATTTATAGATAGATGTGTACCTGCCAACTATATAATTTTTGAAGTAGCATATTTTATATATTCTCGAGTTGGCACATCCTCAGTATGAGTAAAAACCACCATTCTAAAAAATTTTTAAAAGAATTTTTAATGTTTTTAAATTCCGGTTCTGATGAGCTTATCGTTAATAATCTTTGATAACATAATTTTTAGTTCCTCTTAGAAAATAATCAGTTCTGTAAACTACTAAAAAAATAATTTCAATTTTGGCTCTCATTGATTTTTATTTCAGTGATATATAGACATGAACTCTACAAAACCATTTTTATACAATTTTAAGCTAACAGACTATAGTCTGTTAGTGTATATATTATATACACTATTAGTGCATACAATAGCGTATAAACTATTTATTGGCTGAAATTTTATTTGAAATTATAAAATACAAAGGGAATGAAAGTAAAAAATTTAAGTTTTTAAAAATTATTTTGAACCACAAGAAATATTTTTTTTAAATTTTTTATTAAAGTTTTCTAGAAAGTAATTCACTAGCTTAATTTCCATAATTTTGATACTTGCTTATTAAAAGAAACAATTTTAAACGAAATTATATTTCAATCAGTTTGAAAAATTCTGGGTTGATTCTTATTTATAACAGGAAATTAAAAATAAACAAAAACTACCATATAATGTAGGAATTCAATTCCATGCTACCTTCTACATTTCCAATAAGTTAGCTAAACAAGTTAACTGAGAAAATACTGCAAAATAGTGAAATGACCTAGAGACGGTGCTTCAGAATGTTTCTAGGGGAAGTTACTATTTCTCTATTGCCTGTGAAGTAATTTAATGATAGAATTCGTGTTCAAAATTCCATATCTGCAATTTTACATAAGGGGCCGTTCAATAATTACGTCACGCTAGGGGGTAGGTGGTTCTTCCCGTTTTTCGTGACGCAACGTGACAGTAAATAAGGGGT
>JAUZNK010098532.1:0-12029 GCA_035046665.1 Euphysa ruthae
TTTTTTTTTTTTTTTTTTTTTTTTTTTTTTTTTTTTTTTTTTTTTTTTTTGTTGAAAAGATTTATTGAGTAACTTTGTTTCAAAAATGTTTTTGGGATTGACTTTGATTATTTTATTTTTAAAACTGACAGCAGAAAAAATTATAAACAAGAAAAGTCACAGAAAGTCGTTTTAAGTAGTGTTAAAATGTTTGGATCAAGGGGTATACACACAAAAATCATTTCATTAACATTTTGAAAATCTATTAGCATTAATTTATAATATCAATCTAAATGCAATTTAGATTGATATTATAAACTAATGCTAATAGTTTTATATTATAAACTTTCGTATAACTTAGTTTAAAATTTTACGTGCTGGTGGAAAACAATTTTATTAAAAAAAAAAAAAAAAATCCGAATAAAAGAAAATAGAAATATATATATATATTTATATACATAAATGTGTGTGTATATATATATATATGTATGAGTGTGTGTGTGTGTCTTTGTGAATATATTTGCAATTGTGCAGCCCAACAATTTTATTTAAATATGTGCTTTAGTTATCCAAATATTTTTTGTTTAAATTTTTTACATTTCTAGGCCTTAAAATTGTTGTTCCAGTCAAACGGTTTTGTACATACTTAGATTGCAATTAAACTGGTATATATGCCAGTTTATGCAAATCTCGGATTATATTAGTGTTTTGAAATCTTTATGAATTTTCGAGGAAATAGTTTTCTTAAAAAAATTGAATATAATTTGATTAGCCAAGAGAAATCGATGAGTTGGTAAAAATTTCAAGGCATTAGTTTTTCTGAAACAAGATTTATTCTGTTCATTGCAGAACGTTCAATCAAAGAAGGAGAAAATAACTTCAACATGTTCAGCTTGTGGACACAGCAGTCTGGTTGATATGCGTCATCGATTATCAACTTTCATATTGAAAAATCCACCCATCGATGATTCTGCAACTCCTCAGAAAATGTAAGCTATTTTAAAATTTTGTGTGGTATTTCTTTTAGTATTTTATGTAACATTAAGGATTTTCCCAAGGCATACATAAGAGGGAAATACTTTGATTTCTAATTTTGTTATGATTGCTTCTTAGAGTTACTATCTCGGATTTTTTTTTTTATTATTATTATGAAATTTGTAGAATTGTTAAGGTTAACGATAAATTTACTCAAATATTCTCAATTTCATATATAATTCTTTTTGGAAGCATAATTTTTATTTATCTCTTTTCGGTCTAAGGGTTCATAGTACGGCTCAGGTTTTTGATTTGTGGATTAAGGGTCTCTAATACAGCCCATTGATCTGAGGGCGTTTTTGGGCACCCTCCACTCCTAAATGTTGATGTTTTGATTATAGGTGGGTTTTGCCATGTAGTGAAAACCGCTTGTAATTATCATTTTTGGTAGAGAAGTTATTGTTTGATTTTTGAAATGGCAGCTTCAGAAAATATTATTTATATTGATATTGATATCTTAGATTTGATAATTAATGAAGATTACGAATCAGGTATTGATCAACAATCATGGACATAATATATGAGACTTTTATCAAATTTGAGCACAAATTTACATTTGACGCATGTTGTAAATGTAATTTTCTAGACCAAAATCACTAAAATAATGGGAATCCTAAATGAAACCTGTAACTTTCATCCCTTAGCTCTAGGAGAGAAAAAAATTTTTTTTTTTTTTTTTTTTTTTTTTTTTTTTTTTTTTAAGTTCTAAGTCTATAGGTCTATTAATCGAAAGGTAAAGCTAAAATCGAATGAGCCAAGGGCGGTATATCCATATTTTTAACTACCTAAGGTATTTTTTTTTTTTTTTTTCATTTATTAAGGTGTCTAATTGCATATAATTGTCATAATATTCTCTCCATAATTGTAGAAGATGAAAGTGATGAATCTACTGATTGGGAATATGAATCTGAAAGTGAATATGATATTGCTGAACCTCTTTCACCAGCTATTGTGCATGAAACCCAGCTTGAAACTGTAGAGGTAATGGAAATCAATGAAACGATAAAATATCTTTCTAGTGAATGAGCACCTGAAGTGATATCAGAAACTTCTTAAGAACTAGAAATTGCTATTCAACTTACTGCTGATAGTAGTGATGTTGAAACTCAGCGAAACCATCAAATAACATGTATTATTGGAATTTGTACCTGTGATCGTATCACTGCTCACAACCATCAACGTGGTAGGATTACTCTTGCCCATTATGGTCGTGGTATACGTACAAGAGGTGGGCAAGTAGCTCCTATCAGAGGTGGTGAAATGGGAAATCATAGATGTTGTGCTGCAGTGCGTCCACATACATGAAGTGGACGTAGACTTGGAAATGGTCGTGCTGTGGTAGATAATGTGGTGTGGAATAAAATTGTGATTGCTGCAGTAGAATAAGGATAAAAATTTTGTTTCAATGAGAATGCAGGAATAAATGTATGCTTGAGACCAAAAATCACCCCGTTTGATTTCCTAGAACTTTGTCTTACTAAAAGTATTTACAAACTTATCGTGAGAGAAACTAATAGATTTTCACAACGGTTTTTTAATGCCTGCCCAGTTAAAGTATTTAGTACTTACATATGAGCAAGTGGATTGATGTAACTTTTTCTTATTGCAATATTGATAGGCATTGTTCATAAACCTAACATCAACAATTGCTCCTGCGGCGAGGTACTTTCAACTCCAGTTTTCTCACAACTAATGACTCAGGATCATTTCAAATTGATTCTCAAATTTTGCATTTCAATGACAATACCACATACAATCCAGATATCCCTGACCATGACAAGCTGTAAAAAGTACATCCGTTTTAAGATATGATCCGCAAGAGATTCAGAACTGTTTACTAAACCTAAGTGTCTAATCTTTTGTGTTAATCAAAGGTAGATTGCATTTCAAGCTGTACATAAAAACCAAATGTGTATGGTTTGGTATAAAACTATATGAACTTACAACTTCTAATGGAATACAATTGCACTTTTTGGTTTACTGTGACAAAGGAATATACTTCGCATAGGACAATCAATATGACAGTTTGGCTACAACCGAAAGGGTTCCTGTTGAATTTATGTGGTCATTTTTCAACAAAGAACTTGTTCTCAATACTGACAATTTTTACACATCACCTGCTCTGGCCAAAAATTTTGGAAAAGAAAATTTAGCTTTGTGGTACTATCAAGAAAAATCGAAAATGGGTTACTCTTCAGAAATTCAAATTGTCCAACTTGAGAAAGGTGAGCATCTATTTACGAAACGGAAACTAAAATCAAAGTTCTCAAAGCAATGAAAATACGTGCATTTAAATTTCGGGCAGTAAAGGACAAAGCAAATTAGTCCCCTAAGGTTGTTTACATCCTTTCCACACTCCATAATTCAGCTGTGGCTACAGGAAAAACCGAAAAAGATAATAAAGGGTTACAACAAACACATGGGTGGAGGTGAACATGTCAGCCAGCAACTTCACTCTGTGTAAGCCTTGCTTGAATCTTACAAGTGATATAAAAAAAAAATAGTCTGCGTCTGATATTGCAAGGTGCATTGAATGCTCATAAAATCTTTATTGTATGGACAGCCGACAAAAAAGAGAAAAAACTTCTGTTTGCCAATTTCTTGCTTCAATGCATCAAACTAATAGTTACTGAGAAACCCCATCCAGTAACTTTGAATGATGTCGCGGCTTGTTAGAAGACGCTTTTTCTTTTTTTTTATTTTTTTTTTTTTTTTTTTTTTTTCAATGCCCAGTATTTTGAAAGATGGCTGAGAGCAAAGTCATATTTTTTTTTAAATTTTCTTTTTTAGTTAAGTTTTTATAGCCATTTAAGGAGTAGGTCAAAAAATTTTGAGTTGAAACACACTGCCAATTTAAGTTGGTTATATTTCAGGATGAAAATTGTGAGTTAAATAAAAAGTGTAAGGAGTGTTCTAAATTTGATAAGCATTCTTTAGTTTTTCCGTGTACTTTTACTTGACATGCTTGTGTGCCACTTTTATGTTTACAATATTTTTGTGTCATGCAGGAAACAATTAAGGAAAGAGAAAGGGCAGAAGGAAAATGGTGATAGCAGTCCAACAGATGAATCTGGGTTTGATGGATGGAGTGATGAACCACCCCGTGACACGTCAGTAGATGACTGGGCTGATGATACAAGTGAAGATGCGGTGAAGCAAAGAATGAAAACATTAGGAGATGGAATTAAGGGTCTCACATACAATGATGACCTTGATAAATCTGTTGAAGAAAGATTTAATATCTTTTTCACCTTTGTTAAAGTAAGCTTTAAGTTCTTTAACAATAGGCGAATATATGAACACATGTATATAACACATGCATATATATTTTTAAATTTTGTATGAAAAGTTGAACAAGGTTCAATTTATTAGCAAAAAAATTCTCAAAAGATTTTTGCTTACCAGATAGGATAAATATGCATGTGTGTTGCAGTTTGCATTTTTATTACTTAAGTGTTGTTAGAAATTCTAACTCACTTATTGCACAATTAATCATTTTGTTTAATAGGCGATCCATATGACAAGAAGATCTTTAAAAAAATCTTATTCAAATCCTAAAATCATTCAATTATCAATAAGATATTTTAAAACGTTGATATGAAAAATCTGTGAAATTTAACAGAAAAATCAAGCTTTTAAGTGACTTTACTTTGTATATTTTACGTTATGAAGTTAGGCAGCAATTATAGAGTATATATGTATTCATGGCTGTAAAAATACATCCACGTATGTATTTTTATTAAGTCTTTCTGTATAACGTTGGATAAGAATATACTTATTACATAACAATTTCAAGTGTCTTTTCATTTTATCAACACTTTTTAGAACAAAATGAATGAAGGTAAAGAGAAATTGCTGGACAAAGATATTTTTGCAGAGGCAGAAAGGTTAGATATAAAAGATCGTGCTGTTTTGGCACTTGCAGAACTTTTATTAAACGATAATATCATTACTCAACTCACCACCTATCGAATATTGTTCTTACGTTTTATGGCGAATAATCAGAAAGCTCAAAAGAATTTTATGGGGGCGTTTGAAATAATTGTGGATTCTTTCTCGGATAAATTAATGGCAAAGGTTGCTCATATTCTCAAGGCTTTGTATGACACTGATCTTGTTGAAGAAGAGGTCATAATTGATTGGAGTTCAAAGGTAATATTTCATGATGATTTTATAATCAAGGTGCTTATAATTATTGGTTTTTAGAAGATGTTTTATTCCTATATTTTTAGAATTGTAAGCTTATTTTCACAAACTAGCTTTATATCCACCAAAATTTGGCTAATTGATGAAATTTTAAGGAAATTTAGAAAAATAAAAAAAAGTTTTCCTTTTATATGCCCATTGTTTAAAAACAACCAATTAAAAACCATATTGTTTAAAACCAACCAATGAAAAAAATATCGATATCGTTCCGTCAAGTTGTTTTTCATTCTTTTGATGGCAGTTGGCATTAGCGGCGACTAATGAAAAACATTTGTAAAGTACATGTAAGGGTTGTTACAGTTTTTAAGAGCATTATTATGGAGATAAACATAGCGAATTATAATTATAAATTAGGCTAAATGAATAACAAATTATTACAGGTTTTGAAAAAATAACAAAAAATTCTTGCAAAATTAAATTACTTTATATTGACAGTCCTTATTTTTAAATAGAAAAAATGCAATGAATTCTTTTTGAAATATTATATATTATTATGTGTTCATATTCTTTTTGAACCGACGCAGTGAAGATTCTAGTTCAGTACTATTCGCCCGTGCTTAATTGCTAGATCTCAGTTTCTGTTCATATCATTTTCTAATTTTGTGCATGAAGTTGAGGAATAATAAGGCGAATGAAGTGGCAGTTTGATTTATTCATCGTTTTTTTTCTGAATCTACTCAATTGATTTTTTGAATGAAGTTAAATATAAAAGATCAAAAATAAGCGGTTCGTTCCAAGTTTTTTCAAAATTCTTATTCTCGTTATAACTTGGGTAAAAAAGGCAAAAGTAATCAGTTAATGTTTTTCTTGAGATCTGGTTTTTTCTGACTTTTTCATGTAAAAGCAGAAATGAATCAAAAATTTGGCATATAGGAATAATTATCTCGTTAATCATCTTTTTAATTTTTAAAGCTAGATGTAAAGGATAAAGAAATAAATGTTCTGTTCCAAAGTCTCAATAATTCTTATTCTCTCTATATAGTCTGGGTAAAAGAGGCAAATATAATAATTTAGAATTGGCTTATTGGCTTATTTTTTCATAAATTATATGTAAAGGATAAAAAATAATATTTGTTAACTAATTTTGGGATAAACGAGACATTGATGTGCGGTAGATGTGATTTAAATTGCGTGCTTCCAAACACTGCTCGCTGTATTTATTTTATATTATTAAAGCTTCTTTATAATGCATTTAACGTTTCAGGTATCAAAGAAATACGTGAAGAAGGAAGTTTCAAGTGCTATTCATGCGAAGGCACAACCTTTCGTAGACTGGTTACGAACGGCCGATGAAGAATCTGACGAGGATGATGAAGATGTGGAGGTGGTATACACAAACCGGTCTGAAGCAGCTGTCCTTAAAGAAGAAGCTACGAAAGCTGCACCTCCTCTCGAGGATGACGATGATTTAGATATCGACGATATATAAATTTCTTATATTTGACTTCTTGTATTTTTAATATCTGATTGAGTTTGGAATCTTTTACATGTTTCGGCATTTGACACATGTGTTTTTCTATTATAACTTATACGGGTGTAAAGTGATCGATAAGGTTAACGGAAGAAAAAATAACTAAAAGAACTCATTCTTTGGTTAGTGCTTTTTTCTGTTACCTGTGTAATCGATGCTACTTTTCAAGTATTCTTTTTTTTATGGAAAATTTAACTTGACAAAATTATGGTTGCAGATTTGGTAACGCCTTGGCCCATTTTCGTTTTTGTTCTTATTGAAATAGCACATCTTAAACCTCTGGAATGGTGAAACTATTAATCTCATTCTTCACTCTATTTTCACTAAAAACATTCCATATTTTGGGACTGTTTGCCAAGTTATAACTTTTATTTAACAAGTATTGCTTTTATTTTTCTGTTGGTTTTTCGAAAATGAATCATTGTCATATTTCAAAAAATACAGACATGGATGTTTTAAGTGTGTAGGTAGGTTCATGTTTGACGTCATAAAACCATCATAGAACAGCCAATGATGAAATTTCTACAACACTCAATCATTATGGTTAAGCCATCTTACCCATTTTCTGACATTTGTATCAATAGCCTTGATGTACTGAGTTGGTGACAAGGCTGTGATTTCAAATCAAATTAATAAGAGAATGGTCTTCAGAAAATTATTTGTCACTTCCTTAACCATATTTCGATGCATTCCATTTTGTTACTCTTGAGCGTTAGAAAACTTAGGAAGTTTGAATTGGACCAAACAACCATCCCGTAATAGCTTTGTATTATAACCTTTTCGGTAAGTCGACCAGCACCACAATTTTTACCGTCTCAGAATGACGTCCCTTTGTATTTTTGCTTGTATGTGCGAAGACGAGCTCCAATACGCTTTTGCACATGACCGATACATTCAACCTCGATGGTGTGACCTGGGTAACACAGTTACTTACTACAGTGGCATATGCTTTACTATCCCCGTCTCTTAAATAGAACGTACGCACGTTCGTCTCAATCTCCAAAGAAACAGCACTTCGGTATGATTGATCTGACACTTAGAGTAAATTAAAATTGTAAAAATCTTTTACGTTTCTCCCAATATTAGCATTGTTTACACACTTTCGATAGAACAGTATAATATAGCTATAGTATAATATAACTTTTTGCTACTTGAAAAAGCAGCGACAACGCCGTTAAGTGAGGAATAACCCCTTCGCTACCAAGAGCCATCAAAACTGGTCATAACATTTTAAACTTCCATTTTCATCCAATTACTTTTGAAGCGGCTTCAGAAAGTCTATCACAAGCGACGTTTGATTAAGTATTTAGCGTCCATTGGTGGTGGAATGTTCATTAATTTGCAAAATTCGTTAATATTTTTGTATCCACATCCGATGGTTTAAAATCATTTTTTTATCACGTGTTTAGTGATAATTATCCACGAGAATTATATTTATTTCTTTATATACAGTTACTCGTTATGAATGTACTTTACTCAAGTTTGAAGATGTAGTGTTCGCTTTGTACACCGTAACAAACCCAGACAAAGGTTGTTGTTTCTGCAATGGTATTCAACAAGCTTGAATTCAAATTTCCTGATTGTGTAACAGGCATATTTTTTGAAGAATACTGATCACTGTTGTTTTCCCAACACCAAAAAACTGAGGTACGCTGTCGCATCCAGACAAAGCTTGTACGGATAATAGTGAAGGAAAAATATTTGTAAGCTTCAATAAAATTGCGTTTTATGTTGTACCCATAGTAACAATCGAAAATAAGGTAGACGTTACTCTTTCCCGAGCTTCACAAACTTAAATAAAAGCTATAGAGATATATACAGATAAAAAGATACGTTTATTCTTCACTTGAGTTTGATTGAAGAATATTCCATTAGTTTATATAATCGTAAAATTTCGTCTTACACCTTTACATTTAGTTTACACCGTGTATTATTTATATTACGTTATAAACACGCCGTTTTATTGAATTTAACGAACAACTCTTTATGATTTAACTGACGTGATATACTCTGATAAACATTTAAAAACATAAAATTTTTTCGCTGAATATATAAAATAAAATATATTCAAAATAATTTTTGAATATATATTAGTGAAATGTACTATCAACAAAAAAGATGTAGAAAAAATTACCTGTAAAACATTCTCTTGCATGTCAATTAGTTGTTTCGTTCATCTGTAGTGCGATAGAGAGAGGACTCGTGCCCCGTTTGGGATTTTTCGGATCAGGAAATATCGAACAATCCTGACTGCGAAATAAACAGTGCTCTAACCATCTGAAAGCATTTGTGTCTGATCGTCGCGTACGTTTTGAACAGAAGGAGATACTCATAGAAGATGCTGTTCTTGATGTATATGTCGAATCACATGATTTATATATAAAATGTTCGACTTTCTCGCGGGGGGGGGGGGGTGAATGCACTGAATTTTGGAGGCCCCTCAGCCCTGTTTCCATGAAACCCTCTGCTGAATTCCTGTATATAGTCCTCTGCGCGGTCCACTCCCTCAACCGACCTGGATGTGCTCACCAGGATTTTACAGCTCCCCGAGAGAGACCCCGGTGACACCCCCGTCAATGGCCCACCGAGACTCCCGGCCTTGCCCCGCCTCCTAGCCTATTTTTGCGAGACACTCCTGACCCGATCAAACTGGTGGCACCACCACCCGCCCGGCCCCGATGATGTATCGTCCCCCCCCCCCAGCGGCAGCGAGGCTCAAGCAATTCTGATGCCGGCTGGATGGAGATTCACTAAGGGGGAATTTTTGTAAGCAATACAACATATGAGACATGTTTTCGATTTACAATTTGCCTGAAAAGCTGTAATATGACCGCACTTTTCTGCTGTAATAGCACAAGGTCAGGTCTTTTGAAATAGCGAGGTAGGTTAACAGCTAGTGGGTCACAAAAGATCTGTTTTCGATGCAGTGGGCTCATACGCCGGTGGAGAAACTTCGCTGAGTCTGTGAAATTCTAAGGTGAGCTTCCAACCCCGATTTTATGCATGAAGGAATGGCGGGCCTTTTTCCGGCCCTGTTCGATCAATTTCTTTTTTTGTGTTCTCGTCTGGCTCCTGGCATTTTTTCTGTGCCCCCGCCCTTATGTCTTTTTTCATGTCGTGATACTTCTGCACTTCTCTTATGACTGCCTGGAACTCGTCCTGGCTTATAGCACCGTCGTCAAGCGCTTTGCTGACCAGGTATGAAATTGAATTGAGCTTCCTCTCAGCGAGCACGCGGATCTGGTGTGTTTTTGAGCCTTGGCTCGGAGTCGGCGTGTGGCAACCTTGGTTCCAGCACTCGCAAGGCCACACCCGGCAGCAACTCCCAGAATAATGGGGTCTGCCGGCGCTGCGACGATGGTCGCAAGAAAACCCGTCCCAACTCCGCCCAATATGAACCCTGTTGCGGAGGCCCCAACATCTATGCCGTCCAGGATATTGACCGAGCTGCGGTACTTTTTATATAGACACACTCTGGCAACACCCTCGGCCATTAACTGGTCCCGAAGACGGGAAAACTGTGGTAATCTGTAGTCTGCCCCAGACACAGGTTGGCCCTGGTACATTGCATCAATGGGAGGGTAGAGGTGAGGGTATTCGTCTACTTTCTCCATGATGATCCTAGCCCAGGGGTATATCTCTAAAATGCTCATTTGGCCCCATAGATACTACGCAGCTCCCATTCGAGACCCTCGACCATCTCTCCTGTTTTGGTATACCGACGCGGCTTTTTGAGGTCTTTCGTCTCGAAACTCAGAGCCATTTGATCCTCGATTTTTAACTTCCAGAGGCCCTCCCGCGGTAGGTTGCAGGTATGAAAGTAGCGAACCTATACCAACCAGCATGGACCGCGGTGATGTAAAGGCCACCATATTTGCTGGGATCGTCTCTCATAATTGTCATGTCGTAGCCCTTGGCTGCGCCACTATACAGCAGCCTTAATGGAGAAAGCCTTATTCCGTCTGCATTTTGAGAAAGACCCTCATTTGGGGCGAGAGTTACCTCTCCTGGGGGTCCTTGCTCACCAGGTTCTCCCTGCTCTCCGGATAGTCCACGCTACCCGCGTTCGCCCTGTGGACCAGATTCGCCACGCTCTCTTTTTGGGCCTGGCGGCCCTTGATTACCAGGATCGCCCTTTTCACCAAAAAGGTCCGAGCTTTCCCTGAGGTCCTAATTTTCCAGCTGAACCCTGTTCACCTGGATGCTCCTGCACACCCTGACGGGCGGCCGGTCCGCGCACTCCTGTGTCACCTTTTTTGCCCACAGGCCCTCGCTTCCCCAGGTCTCCTTTAGGACCAATCGGTCCCGCTGGCCCACGTGTGGTACTATCAGGTGTAATGGAATGTCCGTGGTATATGTTTACCACTACACGTAGAGTCTAAAGATCCTCCGCAACGGGGTATGTACAGTACGACAATCCGCATCTAAGACGTCGGTCTATATAGTGGGCGTTCGAGAGGTCAACGATGAGGGGCCTGAATTATTCGCTGGTAGCGTCATTATAGACCTCCATAAAGCAATCTATAGCACCGGGAGCGATCTGGCAACCCATGCCACGGACCGTCTTTTTGTCGGCAGGAACCGGTAGAGGTACATGTAGTCCATTTTCAGACGCTGTCGCCGTGCGTCGCCGCTTCCACAGCACCAATGTGATACTTGGGTTAGAGCGCAGTTATCGCGGTGAGAGCCATCTCTGAGCAGGTGGCCCATGTAGCGGCTCTATTCCGCCTCTTCTATCAGGTCGTCGGCAATCAGGCAGTTTTATTCAGACGGGTCGAACTCGATCTGCTCTTCGTGGATGCCAGTATAAGTGTACACGGGAAGGTCACGGGTTCTGAAGAAGTCGATGTTCTCGCGGTATGCCGGCTGATCCAACCGGTAAGCACACACATACAACGCTTCGTAGGGAGATTTAGGGTGAAGAAGAAGATTGCGGATGAACATCGTTTTGTCGCACATTGTCGGTCCACAGACTAAAATTCTCGCCGGGTGCGTCAGGACTCCATGTTCATTTGAAAGCTGCGTTTACGTATCGTTATAGTGGCGTTAACATAGTGGTTCAATATGAGTGACGATACGTTGAAAAAGACTCGTGTTCTCACGGCCGACGACCTAGCCAGTTTGTTGGAAGTATCGGTGAACAAGATTGTCAGGTGTTAGGTCCGTCACCCTCCACGCGTGAAATGGAAAGGTTTGCCGACGTACGCCTTAAGCTACAGGGTAATGTTGGGTCCAACGAGCGTGGTGAGATTGAAATACGTGGTTACCCCATTCAAGGCAGCAACCTTGGGGCAGCTATCCCTACCTTATCATGGGCTCGCGAAGTTTTAAGGGGCAG
>JAUZNK010098543.1:0-12028 GCA_035046665.1 Euphysa ruthae
TCAATGGAGATAAAAGGCAATAATATCAATAATGCGGTGTATATGATAATTTACATAACCTAGTATCTGTAATTAAAAGACAAAAAAAAAATTAGAATTTCTTTAGTGGGAGAAGAAATTTTTTTGGTACAAGCCTTTGTATTTTGATTTTAGAATATAAGTGAAGAATTCGAGTTTGTGTTAGAAAATGGAACTACCAGTCTGATTGAAAGCAATTTCAAACAAGCAAAAACAATCTATTCAAGTATGAAGTTAGTGCTTTGATTTTTTTAAGGTTTTCTGAACGAGAGTAAACTTAAAATTCACTTCTGTGTGTCAATGGATTTGTTTTATTGTACTTTCTGCAAAGCTGACAAAGCCCTATGTAGTCTACCATGTTCGTTCGTCCGCTCTCCATTTTTACTCCAAAACTGCTCATTATCTGTTTTCTGAAATTTTGTTTAGATTTGTAAAATCATGAGAAAAATCGAGTGACAGTTTTAATTTTTTGAAAAATGTTTTGGTTTTTTGGTACTAGACTTTAATATGTAGGAATATCTTAAGACTAGAAACAAAAATTTTTTTTTACTGATGTTGCAATAAAATTAAAAGTTTATTATCTGTTTCCATTTATGGCCACATGCCAAAAGTTCTCAAGCATGAGCCCTGAAACGTCAAAAAATTACATTTTAAAATATTTTCAAGAAATTATTTTTCAATTCTGCTGGATTTTTTCTTTGGAAATATTATTTACCATTATCGTTTCATTTTGACAAATTTGGAAATGTTACTCTGTTCCTAAAACGTAGCCATTTTAGGCTTAAAAACAACATTTTTTAAATTTTAATAAAATCTGTTCATTCATCATTATTTTTTTTTTCTCTGTATGATGTTAAATGAGAAGACATAGTTTGATTTATACGGTCATCTGCTTTTATTTCCTGAGCTCAAGCCTTGAAACGTCTCAAACTTGGTCAAAGAAATTATTTTTTGGTTCTCCTGAAATTTTATTTTCGCCTTTTGAAATATTATTTACGATTATTTTTTGCGCCATTTTGAAAATGTTATCTAACCTAGATTTAAGGACTCAAAGCAGTGCGATTTCATTTCTAAAGAAACTTTCAAATTTCATTTTTTTAAATTTTGTGTGAAGTTAAAGTGTAATAGTTAATAGTGGACATCTTTTATATATATTTATGTTTAAAGTAATAAAAAACAAGCCCAAGTCTATTTATTATGTAATGGGATATTCATAAATATATAATAATAATAAAAAAATAATATGAGAATTTCTCAACCTTTTTCTCAACGATTTTTTTACGAAGTTACATTACCTTTTGTTCAATGTTCAAATATCGCTTCTTACTATATGTAATCAGTGAGAATTTTCTTATTTTATTAGAGAAAATTCATTGCTGGATGATTCTTTACCGCACCTCTCTCCTATTCCTGCTACTTCACAGGTATCTGCCTATTATTTTATCTGTGCAGCTATTAAAGCTATTATGGTTTTGGTTATGCAAATTTCTTCACACCTCAATTTGCTGCCCTTCCTTTTTCTCTGCTCATTTATTTATCTCTTTCATTTAACATTTTTTATTCTTTTATTTCTTATTAGATTGTTTATTCATTCTGTTGTTTGATTTTAGTCACAAAAAGTTGTTACTCCATCTGTTCCAGACCTCTCCCTTTGTGATTCACCTCTTGTGATTAACAATATAATAGAAAACTGTCGGAATGAAAATTCAGGAGAAAATTTTCCAAAAACTGGTGGAGATAAGTTTTTTTGCAAAAAAAAGAGCGAAGAAGTTACAGAAAATAATAACTTTAAGGAGAAGAAACCTAATGGGAAGTTTCCAAGACAGAACAAAGCTAGTTTGGCTAGAATGGTATTGAATAAAAACATTGAAAAAACAAAAGTAAATTATAAGGAAAATAATAACAAAAGGACAAGCCTTGCAATACAATTCAAAAACAATACGTTAAACAATAACAATTTAAATATTTCAACTGAACCATATAAACCTCTTTATGACACTCCTAAACTACCGATTGCAATACTACCACCATCAAATCTGATATACTCTGATGAACCAATGAAATCGGAAGCTAGCCCTTATATCCCTGGAAATTATTCAGATCTGGATAATGATGAAAGTTTTATATTTGAACAGACATCTGGAGGAAACAAAAGTTGTACCAGCATAGATGTTGAAAATGGTGAACTTGCTGGAGATGAAAATAATCAATTATATCTAATTGATAGAGATGATAACAGTTCTGATTCTAATGAAAGACATATAGATAATAAAGATGGTGAAGATAATAAAAATTGTGAAACCACTGAAAATAAAACAGATGTTAGTTGTGATGAATTAAAGACTAACTCTACAAAGTTTGATGTTGTAGTGTCGCAAACTAATGATGATTCAGTCGAAAAACAAACTCTGGTTGATTTGGTAATGTTACAACAGAAACAATTAGCAGATTTGCAGTTACAGGTTATATTACATATTTTTATTATTTTTGTTGTCAAACTTTTTATATTTAATTTATATGTAATTATTCTCAAACTCATGCTTTTTTGATAAAAAGTTACCTTATATGGAATGCAGGGATAATTTTGTGAAAAAAATTTCCAGTTGCATTACTTTTCATCGGTTGGAATCTCAGGATGTATGTTGTAACCTTTTAGTAATAACCAATTGTGGTTTTTAGAGAATTAAAATCTTGTTGAGAACATCTAGAACTTTAACTATTGAATAAAATCAAACGTTTATAATTTTTTTATGCATTTAAAAATTTAATACTGGGTTGGCATTGGACTGGGTCGGTCTTGCCTTATGGGATGGAAGACCTCTTCAACCTTGGGTAGCAATCTTCCCGTTGTTGGTTTCTTGATAAAAACACCAAACTAATAATTGTCATCAGGGGTAGGTAGAATGTACTACCCAATCATGCACCCCTCTTTTGCCTATTTGTGTAGATGCAGTGTTACCTGGATTGCCATATCTGCCCTAATATGACAAATACCTATTTGTATACTGTCTCTGTTTGTGTGATGAGTATAGGATGTTTATATTGGTTTAATGCTTGTTAGTTGTCTCTCTTTAGGGTGCTGAGATAGTAGTTTCCTGTTTGCTACATTGCCGCCTGGTAGAAAGTAACTCGAACCCTTTGCTAGCAACTTAGAGAAGCTGCTCTATCAACAGTTGTTAAATGCCATTGCAGTTGTTGTGCCAGGTTTCGCTTGGAGGGTGTCCATGCATCTGCAACGGTTTGCTTCTCTGAGGTCACAGGACTGCTTTTGCTAAGGCAAAAGGTTCATAATTGGTACGCAAATTAATAGACTAAACAGACTTTCTGTATAAGTTATTCAAAAAATACAGTAGGACTTTTTTTAAGCCCAATGAATTGCACATTTGTTTACGTATATCTCTTCTACAGTCAACCAGTTATCTTTTATTCTTATACCATTCTCCTTCCATACAGTCCTGCAGTGTAATCAGCTCCATTTCTGAAGATATTGACAAGGCTTTAATAATTCACATATATGCTAATATCTTTGTCTTTGGGGACTTTAACATCTACCACACTGATTGGCTACCTTTCTCTAGAACTACTAGCCTTTCTGGTATTGACACTTGCAACTTTGCCATATCTCAGTCAACTAGTCGATTCCCCAATTCGTCTTTCTGATCGTGACAGGAACTTTCTATACTTGATCTATTCCTTTTATCTCTGACCATGCATTGGTTAACGTTGGCATCAATTTTAACATCATCTCTTTTCATGAACCATCTATCCATAGGAATTTGTTTTCCTATTACCATGGAGATTAGGAAGACTTTTCTGATCTACTCCATGATATTCCACTGGAACACATTTTTAATCTTGATAGAAAAAAATGTTCTAAAGAAATAATTTCTTGGCTTCATGTTGTCATCAATGCCTATTTTCCCTCTCATAGGTATTAAATAAAATGAATATCTGGTCACTCAATCTTTCTGATCTCGAGATTTCTGGCGCATCTATAGGAGTTTTTGAAAAGAGGGTAAGTCCTTCATCCATCCACTCAACAATCAACCTTAGGTAATAACAATTACCTTAGGTTGATTGTTAAGGCAGAACTTTTTACTAAGCTGTTCAACAGTAACTCCACTCTCGATAATTCTGAACACGTATTGCCTGATTTTTCACAAACTTGAATCATCTCAACATAACTAAAATGGTTCCTTCTGAAGTCACTGGATGAAATTCCTGTAATTGTGCTCCAAAAGTGCTCTCCAGAACTCTGATTCTCTACAGGTTATTTAAGAAGTGCATCACTGAATCCTGTTTTCCTTATTGCTGGAAGTTGGTATCTGTTCTTCAAAAATTCTGAAGAGTAAGCTGATCCTCGTAATTAGCAGTCTTCTTTCAGGCATAAGTAATGTCTTTGAATCATTGATTAACTCATGTCTTTTATAATTTTCATTAATGATCTACCTGATAGTATTTTTTGCAAGTTCTCAACATATGCGGATGATACTACTTTGTACTCATCTTTAGGGAAGACAAACAATACTTTTGAACAATACTTTTGATAAGCTTGAAATGGCATTTGATTTGGAAAATTATCCTCGCACTGTTGTTGAATGAGGTGAAAAATAGTTGGTATCATTCAATACTTCAAGAATGAAGCTTCTTTCCATAAACCGCTTTAGGGAACCTTTCCTTCCATCTATGCTGATGAATAATAGTGAACTCACTGAATCTACACAGATTCGATTGTTAGGCCTAAAATTCTTTAAAATAACTTTTCTTGAAATTCTTACATTGAATTCATTGCAAAATCTGCTTCTATGAAGGTTTTATCTCTATTTCGGGTGCTTACTTTCTGCCCGATTATGTCTATAAAATACCATTCAAACATATATTGAATATTGCTGCCATCTTTGAGGGGAAGCCTCTGCTGTGTGTCTATATCTTGGTCAAATACGTATACTCAACTTTGGTTCGAATCTATAATCACTTTGCCATTGCAGAAGCCTCATTGTCACTGTTCTGTGAGTATTTCCATGGACACTGCTCTGGTGAATGGAAAGAAGTAACACCTTCACTTAAGATTTTTTCAAGGACCACAAGGTTTTCATCTGCTACTCATCCATTAACGGTACAGATCCCTAAATTTCACAAAAAAGTTTATTCATGAAGTTTTTTCTCATGTACTGCTTGCTTGTGGAACTTTCTGCTTTCCGATTACTTGTTTGTGTAAAACCTGCTGTATCTTGACCTCTTCTTTTAACTTTCTGCTCTTATTAAGTGGCGACTGATTAAAAAAAAAGTGTTAAATTTCAAAGTTTCCATAACAATTATGCTGATGCTATTATTCTACTTTGTAGCTGCAATAAAGATATTGAAACCATTTGCCACTATTTCTTGCCATGATCCAAAGAATGATCCAAAGAACACCTCTTACCAAAGTTATTTGTCTAACAGAAATTACACTTTGTAGGTATTGATATTGGAAGGTCAATAAGAAATCTTCTTTACGATGGTTTAGTTAACCTTCTCTTGCATAACAATTGTTAGCATAATCTTGATAAGTGCATCTATTCTAATTTTTATATTAACGTAAATTGTTAGAACAGTTCATTATCCTTTTGTTATATTTTTAACATCTTTACTTGATCCTTAAAACTTAAGTGAGAATTAGATTTAATTTTTTAATCAAGGATTAAACCAAAATTTTTCTGAGAGAGTGTTACTGAAATAGGGACTCAGGGTGTTTAACATCGAGTTTTAGTAGTATCTTTTATCCTTGCAGAAAGTAATTGATTTAAAAAAAATATATAATCTCTTTTTTTTTTAAATCATATTTTTACTTTATTAAATACTTTTTATTGATCCGGGTGAAAAAAATTTTTTTATTTCTCCGTTTATTGTAATTTGAATTGTTACTTTCAGTTAAATGCGTTTTTAAATGAAGAAAGAAAAAAAGATTCTCCAAAGAAAGAAAATGGTCATGATGAAATAAAGTTGTTGCAATCTCATCAGCAAGCACAACTAGACGATCTTCAAAACAAAGTAAAAATAACAATACTTTATCTTCAGCTTTTTTATTTTTCACAAGAAGTGTTATGATTTCATCATGACGGCAGTTTCAAATGATTTATCAGGCTTAGGACCTGAGCCCTAATTATATCAAATTTAATTTATCTTCTGTCTCATCTTTGATTTTCCAAATTTTTTTCAATGAATGATAATATTGATGGTTAGAATATTTTGTTTAAAATTTTCAATGGCCTTAGTTATCCTGTACCAAATGATCTCTAGGTGCAGGTAGTTCCTATATAGGTTTCTTGGGCTTGTGTATTTCATGCTTGTTTTAAAATTAGTCAGACTTTTAGTTTTAAACAAAACTAAAGTAAACTTTTGTTTAGTGACCCGACCAGGTAAGCATCTTGCAAAGCGTTTACCAGGTAAGTGTCTTGCGAAAAGACAAGTTTAGACAGAATATTCAGGCAAAATTGTCTCAAAAGAAAAATGCAGAAAAAAAATCGTCTTAAAAAATACATAAAGACAGAATAATTATAAAAGGTGATGGATGCATAAATTTATGAAATACTTCTAAAAGAAATGAAATAATGCAAGATGTTAAGTTTCAATACAGTGTACAGGTTTTAAAAACAAGACACTTTTATTAAAGGACATGACTTTCAAGGCGTTTTAAACTATTAGACCAGCTAGAAAAAAAAAAAAATCTGTCTTTACGCAATTATTTCTTTACACTATTGGTCATAACTTCTGTTATATTAAAGTGTAGAAGTTCATTGAAAGCTCATTTTTATTTAAAAAAAAAGCAAAAAATTGTTTTTAAAGTCCACAGTAGCTGAAACAGTTTTAAATACATGGCAATGCAAATTCAATAAAATTGGTCTCCAGTCTATTAGAAGTCGTTTTTCCAGTCAAAAATCGCATTCAAAGTGAAAGTGTGCAAAACCCGGACTGGTCCGGGATTGGGATATTTTTATTACATCGAAATCCTGGGCTATTGAGAAATTGAAAAACTTTGATGGGTGGAATGGTTGCAATTCCAGTTGTCATGAAGTTTGTGCCAAAATATCCACTACTTTAAATTTTTTTTTAACCAAAAAATGATTGAAAATTCAAAATGATATCACTGAAGCCAATAACTCCTTGTAGATAACTTCGAAAACATTGTTATAAAAAATTTGACGTATAAACTTTTCTATTAATAAGATTTTCCTCAAATCATATTTTACAATTAAACTATGTTTTTGAAATTTTCATTTTAGCCAGAATAAATAATTTTTACAGCATCTACATTTAATTTTATATTCAAAAACCAGCTCTTCAGTTATAAATCTAGTTTTTGCTAATTTTTAACTTTTGAATATTTTTCTTATTTAGTTGAAACATGTTTTTGTATTGTGTACACATTTTTTGTATTAAATTTTTCCTAGTTAGACATGTTTTTGGAAAGCACCCCATTGAAACCTCTCAGGTCAAAAGATAATAAAGAAGTGCAATGTGACTCATCAATTCAGTACACTTCTAAACCTGCTGCTGAAACTCAGATCATACCTCAATCTGTTTCAATTGCAACAAATACTGGGAAAAGTTTACTGGCCAATGATGAAAAGTTAAATCCTTGCTGTAAAAATTGTCTGAGGTTTGGAATATGTACTTTCAGTTATTTTATCAAACTTGGGTTTAATTTCATGCATTTGTTTATTTAATCTTTAATATATTTTAAGTTACCATTATTTTAAGCTTCACTATTATTTTATTCATTAATTTAAAAAATATGAAGAGGTTTTTAAGATTTTTTTCCACGTGTCAAACTTTTCATCCATAATTTGTTTAGAATTATTTACAAATTTTCACGCACTTGTCACACTATTCATCTGTAAAAAGTGTTGGGATATTTTAATTTAGCATCTGCTTGTCACACTATTCATCCATAAAATGTATTGGGATAATTGAAAATTATTATTCACTTAAAACATTATTTATATACAAATTACCCTGGGATATTTAATAATATCAAATTTTTAATAAAATATGGATTACTGTGAATTTTCATCTAGAGGTTTTATCTGCTTGTTTTGGAATAGTTTGTTTCTTATTTTTGAGTTCAGGCCTAATCTGGAACTTATTTTTTTTTTTCTTGCATCTGAATTATCGATATTATCATCCTTGTTTTTTGCAAACTTTTAAGAACGATTGTGTGATTTTTTAAAAATCCATTTAGAAACCAACCAATCATATCTAAAATACATTCATACAGTAACACACCATCTTCACAGCAGTCAACTAAAAATACATGGGATCGAAGTCTTGAAAATGAAATTTTGTCTCTTGCTTCACCAAACATGCTTGAATTAAAACAAGATGATATACAAGCATTGAATACTTCTGCCATTTCTGAAGAAACATTTGTGTCTTCTTTGCATGATGTTGATATGCCATTATTTGATGGTAGCCAAACAGATTGTGAAACTCCTGATAAAGCCAATATAAATCCGTGGAATACCAGTCCACAATTAGGTGAGTTTTAGTCTGTGTTTATATCCACTCTACTCGGATACGGTTAAGTAGTACAATATTCATTTGTCTTGCTTTTAAAAATACTTACTTTTTAAAATGAAAAAAGCTAGCGTTTTTTTCACATATCTTTCACCAAGTCGGAAACCTGAAATGTGTCGAACTTGATTGTAGAACTACATTTTTTTTTTTTTTTTTTTTTTGTTTTCCTGCAAAATTAGAATTTTAAGCCTAAAAACTACATTTTTTTGCCCAAATTTGTCTATTATTATTATTATTTTTTTTTAATTGTGGATAAAACTAAAGGAACATAGAGAGTAACTATTACCTAACATGACCAACTGACAAAAGCTATCGTTCTGTTGGCCTACGCTCCAAAATAGGCTCATTTTAGGCCTAAAAAAAGTTTTTTTGAAATTCTGTTGAAATCCCTTAAATATATCTTCTTCTTTTTTTTAAATTTAACTCACAAGATCACAGAAGCCATCACGAAAAATTCCTATTAGGTTAGGTGGTTACAAGACCACATAGGCCATCACGAAAAATTCTTATTAGGTTAGGTGGTTACAAAACCACATAGGCCATCACGAAAAATTCTTATTAGGTGGTTTGGGCTTGAAAGCTGCTTAAAATTTTATTCATGCTACTTCTGCGATACACCAAAACAGAAGTAAAAATATTTGATATACACCAAAAGATGTAAATAAAACTAAGCCCATAGAAGTTGCTACATGTTATTTTAGCTTTTTTATAAAGTGTTTGGAATGTAAGGTATTAATATGTTGTGAAGATGGTTTACAAAGATGTAGATTTTCATAAATTACCAAGCATTATGCTGTATGTAAATCTATATGATGCTTGGATTACCGCCTAAGGTAAGTGAAAATAGCCTGTATAATATTTTCTTGTTTGAGACAGTGAAATTTTTGAAGTAGTAGAATTATAAAATAATTTATTTATCCACTCAATGTTGTTTAGGTTAAAGTTTGGTTTATGAAGATGTTCAAAATTTAATTTATGCAAGAATTAGATATTATGGTATTAAAATAACTTGTTTCTAATTTACTGATCAACATCTCTACTTGATTGTTTTTGATAAATGAATCTAAAAAAATATTCATAATGCTTATACAAAAAAAAAAAATACAAAAAATTATTAAACTACAGAAAGATTCTTTAATGAATATCCATTTATATGGCATATGCTGATATAGTGGCAGAAAAAGAAAAAGAAAAAAATTAAAAGAAAATTAGAAATAAAACAGTTTGCAGGAATGTAATGATGTAAAAATTTGGAAACCAATTTCTCATCTCATTTTTTAATGATTCTTTAATTACTGTAGTTTTGGTTAATTAATGTTGTATTCTTGCTTCATTATAATTCCATAATGGTTACGTACACCAATAGTATTAAAATGTGATGATAATTTGCATGTTCAATTTTTTTGAAAACTAATCTTTCTTGCAATGCTCATCAAAAACTTTATTTAGATCTGTTTTATAGTTACCCTACAGCAGTTTATGGAAAGAAGTGCTTCGCTTTTGAAGCATTGAATAACACCAACTGTTTAACATCCCATTCAGCAACAGTACGAAGATCATCTTCCAAATCAGCTGCATTTTCAATCTTATCAAAAGCATTTTTTGTCTTCTCTAAAGATGAGTACAAAGTAGTACCATTCATATATATATAGCAAGCTTGCAAAGAATACTATCAGACAATTTATTAATGAAAATTTCAAAAATAGTAGGTCCCTGAACAGAACGTTGAGGGACATCAGAATTTACAGAGTAACAGTTCGAAGAGTGGCCATCATAGATTTCTCTGCCTGACAAAAAAGATATAATGATATTCAAAGCTATCAGAGATACCATATGACTTCATCTTATGGAGAAGTGTCGTGTCACTTTGTGTCATTTCTTTAATTCAACCTGCTCAATATGTGTCCATGTTCAGAGAATTTTCGAGGTGTTTTTATCTGGCATATATCCTTTAAAAATGTTTCACACTCTCCACTTGTAGGTGTCATTGCATGCTTTTTATAAATGTTGTTTCATCAACTATCCAATTATCTCCACTGCTAAGAAAACATAAAATTCCTCATTGAAGTGGTTTTTTTAATTTTGTCTTTAATCCCTATCTAGAAAAGTTAATGCTAAAGGAACATATTTCATTTGAAATAACTTATTATTTGACAAGATATGGTCATGTGAATTTTTAATTTTATTGTATAAAGGACAGAAGTTTTGAACCCTTATGGGCATCAATGCCCATAAGGTCATAAATATAAAATGTGACAATTTTGTTTTTTGGCACTGGACTCAAATATGGTCATTTTGGGTCTAAAATCAACATTTTTAAAGTTTTTTCAAAAATCCATTTTACATGAAGTTAAAGGACCTTAGGGGAAATCTTTTGACTCATACAACCACTCACCAAAAACTCTTATTTAGTGGCCTGGTCCTAATTTATGACCCGATAATGACTAAGCTGCAATCTGGCTGAAATTTTGAATCATGTTAGAAAATAATATCTCTAATAAATTATGCTTGTCTGCTATTTTAAAAATTAATCCGGTACAATCCCCAAGGTCTAAAGCAAATTCATTTTAAGCTTTTAAGTTTTTGGAATTTTATTGAAATCTGCTCTTATTTTTTTATTTTAACTTTGCATTAAGTCAAAGGGGGAATATTTGGTCCATGTGAACAACTGCCAAAAATTCTCGTTTCCTGGGCCTGGGTCTCAAAATATGTCAAGTTTAGTCATAAGATGAAATTCTTTAATATTTTTAAAGAATTTGATTTTGATTTTTGTGAAATTTTGTTTAATATTTGAAAATAATATTACTTTTGCATTTTGGCAATTTTAAAAATTTTGTCAAACCCAGTCCTCAGGATTACACAGGATTAATTTTAAGCCTAAAAACGACATTTAACAGACGGTAAAGTTATTCCATCTCTATGCATTGTTAAGTGTCACATGATGTCTTTTTTTGTAAATTTTTTTTACTTGATGGGGTTTAATGCCATATTCTAAAATCCAAAATGAGAACATTTTGTGAGTTTCATTTTTCAGAATTTCGAGTTTAAAATTTTTCCATGCCCTTAACCTTTTCAGGACGGCAATAAAAATGCCTACTGGACGGAGACCCAATTTGAAAGTTTTGACTAACATAATAGAAACAGTTATAAAAATCGATCTACTCATTTGTTTTTCAAAAGTAAGGACTTGTTTTTTTTGTTTTAGTCCAACCTTCCAGAATATGAAAAAAAAAATCATATAAATATTTTTCCAGGTCACGTGATCAAAAAATGGTGTTTTGAAATCTTCAGAAAACCATAAAATGGCAGGTTTTTAGAGGATACAACTGCAGACAGAGCTATTTTAGCACCTTTTTCAAATGCCAGTAGATAGATAGTATCACAAATTTAGTCCTGGGGCCTAGAATTATGGAAAATTTCAAGATTCAAGAGGAGAATGATTTCACATGCAATG
>JAUZNK010098554.1:0-12027 GCA_035046665.1 Euphysa ruthae
ATATGTATATATAATGAGTTAAAATCTGTTAAAACGAGCATAGTTAATTCCTTATTTAAATGTGCCAAAAACATAATCACTGATCCAAAAGACCTTGAAAATGAATATAAACATATTAATAACATACTTATTAACAACTATCCTAAAGATTTATTCCAACCAGTAAAGCCAGTAAACAGTAACTTTAAGCCACTAGTCTCATCAAAATTGAAAACAAAACTAAAAATATCATCTAAAAACTTCCCCTATATCCCAACACTTAGTGAAACTTCGTGACATCAACTACTTCAACATAATATCCGAACTACCTTCTATTCTTATTATACCCTTCGTGAACTTCTCTCACATCCAAAAGAACCACTTGATCTCAACGAAAAAATCAACATAGTATATTGTATTCCTTGTAAAGATTGTTCTTCCATTATGTATTAGTGAATCTAAGCGTAAAATTATTACTTGAACCAAATAACATTGACAGGTCATAAAAAATGCTGATCAAAACAACAAAATCTCTCGATAGAAGAAAGGCCACACATTCTGCTGGGATAAAAAATCGATAATAAACACTAAATCATGCAAAATCAAAGAATCTGTTTACTGGTTTATTGAATGAACCATATAAATCGTATATTGTACAACCTTGCCGAAATTTGGTATCCTCTTATCCGCAAAATATAACCTTTCAAAGTCCATGCCACAAATGAATAAATTGCTTTCCATTATAGTCCACAAAAAATTTCAAGAGTTATTTTCGATTTCACAAAAAAATAACTGCTGTCTGTTATATTTTGCAATAAATAAAATATAAAATTTTATCACTGTCCATTACTTTCATCAATAATTAACTATTGCTAGTCCCGAAATATTTTTGATTCTTCTAAAAATCTATATAAACTCTAGGATTTTATTTGTACTTTGCTTCAGGACAGGAGCAGGTTGTCTTCTGAAACGGTGCCGGAATAAATATTTAACTTGTGATATGTTTTAAAATTATTATTTAAAACTAGTTAAACTTAAAAACAAAATTTTTGTGGTATTTTTTCAATATTTTTGGACTAAAGTTATGCTTTAAGTCTTAAAAGTTGGAAAGTTGAGGAATTTCTGGCATCATAAGCAATTTTCAGATGACGCATTTTCGGACGACGCATTTTCAGATGATGCATTCAAAGTGTGATTCAATTATATCAAATAAAATTGCGGTAAAGCGCAATTTTTAAATTTTTTCTACTGACCCTATATTTGATATTATGGACTTAACTTTTCTTAAATCATAAGCTGACAAATCTACTTTGTAATTCTAATATTGAATGTGAAATTACTTCCCATTATCTTGAGCACTACTCTTTTTACAAATGGCTTTAATTGCACTTGATATTAAACATTTTATAACAACCTTGTTAAGCATTTTAAAATTGTGATTTTCATCATCATAACTTTTGTTAAATTGCTGTCATCAATTTTCAATTGTGCTATTGCATATCTTAAGACGCCAAAAAGATTCAAATTTTCTATATATTTTTTAGCTTCTTCTTTCAGGAATTGTTAGTAGATTTTTTGCAGATAGTTTGAACGTACTGTTAGTTCTTATACTTTGTTTTTTTTTCTTTTCATTAGTTTGTGGAAATTCTAACAAATCTCAAAAAAAATGAGGATAGTAAAGCGATTGTCAATTTTTAGCAGATCAGGAAGAATTTAATATTTTTTAAGCTGCCTTATGAGTGTAAAGATTTTTGGGTAGGTGTTATCAATTTCTTCACACATCTAGGAAATTTGACTGGATTTGTTACAATTTCATTAGAGTGATTTGTGTCATTTTAAATACAATGCTATAAATGCAGTTCAAGAGAAATAGTTATAAGTTAGGGTTTTAGCCATTCATTTTAAAAGAACTGCTCCTAAATTTAAAGAACCTAAGAACATGCAATATTTTTTATAACATCCTGTAATGATATAATTATATTAGGGGCGAAACATCCGGGGGTGTGAAATATCCGCGCAGGTGCGAAACGTCCAGGAGCAAAACATTCAGGGTTAAAACATATGGGAGCAAAACATCCGAGAATCACTTGAAATATATTTATTTTTCCCAGGTATAGGTTCTTTCTACAGTGAATTAATGAAAGGTTTGGGCGCAAGTGCAAGAATTTGGACAATCATCGATAAAGAACCAGATATACCATTAAGAGGTTTGTTGTTTTATAGAGTTAGTTAAAATCATGCATCTCACTTGCCCTGCTCAAGAGTTGTAACATGTCTAAAGTGGTGTAGATGTGCGATAATATTTGGTCCTCATTTAACTTCCCTATGCTTGTGGAGGATGTGGTTAATCATATTTGATTTACTAGGTTTTTTCTATTCATAGTCATATACATATGTATATTTTGTTTGTTTTCAAAGCGGAAGAAAGATTCATGAACCCAAACATGAAATCAAAGCTGCAATTGAAATGTTTCATTTATCAGTTTTAACTGCAATGTTTCAACTGCGATGACCAAAATTTTAAAATTAGTCTCTTTATTTTTGATCGAAATCTTTATTGATTTAAATTATTGGTACATCTCCTATTCAGGGAGTTTTTTTTTTTACTGTATTTGTTGGACATTGCTTTCTTAAGTGTAAATTCAAGCAATTGTCTGGCACTAGAAAATGTCAACTGAAATAAACAATTTCCAAAAATACTTATATGGTTGTCTGGCTGAGTGATTAAGTCTTTGATTTCTGTCACGGAAATTTTTTAATTGTAGCTAATTTGATGATAGGAGCAGCATGACTCCTGAAACTTTGCTCAATAAAATTTTATAACTCATGACATGCGTTTTATTTCTTTAATTAATAGACCTTTATATTTTTATAATTTGCTCTTTTTTTTTTTTTTTTTTAATGACTTAAAACCTGTTAAAAGATCTAAAATGTATGAAATATTTCTTCAAAACATTGCCCATGTTTGTCAAACTTTATCATTTATTGTATTTTCTCATAATTAAAGTGAAAAAGAGAGAGATAGAATATGTAGAATCTTGGAATATAAAATAATTCTTCTAAAAAAAAAGTCTCAAAAGTGCTTCGTCTGGTACTACTTCATTCGGAAACACCGGTCTGCATCACACCGAACAAAATTAACTTTATAGTATAAAAATAAATCTGATTTGTTTTAAAATTTGTGGGTTCATACGTATAAATATTTTGAATGGTTTCTGTGTTGGGATATTTACTTACTAGAAGCTACTTAAATCATCATAAAGTGATCATTTTCATTTCTTTTTTAGGAGGTATGGACATGTGTGACGTGATTAAAGATCATTCAATTTCATTTGAAGGTGTTTGTTTTCAGTACCCATCGCGAAAAGATATGCAGATACTTAATAATTTTAACCTAACAGCTGCATCTGGTACATCAGTTGCTGTTGTTGGTATGTTAATTAAAACTTTTTAGATACTATTTCTATATTATTATTTTTTTTTTAATTTCAAATCTGTAAAAGAGGATCCTATTGTCACATCTCTTGTGACAATAGGATCATTTCACGTTGCTTGCTAAAAACTTATCCTGTCTGAACCAAACTGTTTTACATTGAAATCAACCATTGTTAGTTAAAGATTTTATGATTATGTAGGTGAGAGTGGAAGTGGCAAAAGTACAATTGGTTCTCTTTTATTGAGGTTCTATGATATCGATAAAGGGTGTATACAAATTGGTGGTGTTGACATCAGTTGTTTGGATCCTTTTTCTCTGAGAAGTTTTATTGGAACCGTGAGTCAGGTAAAATTCATTTCATATTTTAATTTTTTTAAGTGTGAATAATTCACTGGTGTATCCAACAAATCAATTTATATTTTTAGTTATATCACAATCACTACCTCTAGAGTCATTTTCATCATGAAATGATTTTATTGTCTGCTTCTGTTGCAGACGCTTTATGAAAAATTCTCATGATAGATCACCCACTAAGAGACTTACTACCCAAAGTTAAAAACCGTCTCCTCGCCAATTGATTTGTACATACATACACACACACACACACATACATACATACTTGTAACTTGTATGTTTACAAATTTTTGTTAACCTTTTGAAATTTTTTACGTTGTTTTCACTGCTGCGGAATTCAAGGTGCAGTTTAAAAAAAAAAGAATAAGAAGCAAGGATATGTAATATATTGTATCATCAAAAAAAATTTTTTTCTTGAATTATTTTATAGATGGCATAAATCCATTTTATTCCAATGCAACTCAGTTTTTTTTAAACCACATCTGATTTTTTTGACTGAAATATAACGTAAAGTGACTTTGAATATTTTCTGCTCAGGAAAAACAAATATATGTCAAAAATTATTTTCGCAGATTTCTGAGGCGAATTCAGAGAGCTGTAATTCAGAGAGCTGCAATTCAAAGAGCTTTTGTCATCATGTCTGGAAAACTCTGGGTTGAAATTCGACAGGGGATAACCATGTTTCATGGCCAGGTTGGGGCCCTCAGCCTGGGTTTAAAACCTTCCTAGGTAAGGTGTCACAATAAAAGGGCCTAGTTCCTTGATCGATAAAACAGGGTTGACAACAGGAAAAGTATCCGGTCAGTTAAAATCATGCCAAACTCATATAATTTTCGTCTAAACCATGCTAGCATGGAAATGGACGTAAAGCTGTAAAAGAAGAAGTAATCTTTCTAGAAAAGTTTTGAAATGTTTTTTTTTCAAATGTGCATGGATCAACTTTTATTTAAAGTTTGTTTTGTTTAAAAAAATTTTCACTGGAAATTACTAATAACTAAAATAAGGTAAATATTTTTTTCAAAACAAAATGAGAGTAGGTGACCATGAATTAAAAATCAAACAAGGTTTTTAGAAATCATTCTCATCTGGCTTATTTTTTATCTAATAAGCACACTAACCTTTATTTAGTTAAAGATATGATAAATATAGAAAAACTTTTGGTAAACAAAAGACTGATTTCTTAAAATCGGCATAAAGATATTTTTGTTACAGCTTGCAATGTATTTCTTTATAGGATCCTGTGCTATTCTCAGCAACAATTACAGAAAACATTTCTTACGGTCAAAAAGAGGATGTAACTTTCAAAGACATAGTTACTGCAGCAAAGCAAGCAAATGCTTATAACTTTATAATGAGCTTTCCAAATGGATTTAACACTGTTGTTGGTGAAAAAGGCCAAATGTTATCAGGTATCTAAATTTAAAGCTATCTAGTCTTCTTTTTATGGAAAATTTCATTTTAATCGTACATAAATACAATTCTTCTGGTCAGTACTTAAATGTTATTTTATAAGCAGCTAGTGTATAGGAACATAAAGCCTCAAGAGCGTTGTAGTTTTAATATCATAAAAAAATACGGAGTCTTAAATTATCAAATATTTATAAGAACATCCACCAGTTCCAATAAATTAACTCCCATTGTTTCCAGTTTATGCACCAATAATCTCATAAATTTCAATGAAATTAATGTTTCAGTTGATTCTTATTTCTCATTAGTTGCAGATGTTTTCAATTTTTTGTTTTTAAAAAGCGATTATGTATTTGTTTATTTTTCACAATTATTGTAATCTTGTATAATTAAAGGTATACTTGTTCTACTATTTGATGTTAAAACAAATGTATAATTAGGTTCTAGTGATCCTCTTGTGGTTTTGTTTTAGGTGGACAACGACAGAGAATAACCATTGCAAGAGCTATTTTAAAGGTAAAAAAATGTGTATTTTTTATTTGGTATTATCTACATCTGTGATCTAACCACATATTGCTGTTTACACTGATATAAAATATTTATTAACAAGACAACTGGGCTTGTCACAACCAAGGTATTGTTGATACTATGTCATGATTTAGGGTATTAAGATATCTCAATATTAAAAAAATAGAAATAAAATATTTAGAGTCTTTCTCCTTTTTTTTGACTCAACAAAGCTAACAGAATCCTATGAATTCACCCATGTCTGAATATATAACTAAAATATGTTATAATACTAAAGTTAATTTATCATGTTTTTATTTTGTCATTTTGCGTAATATATATAAGGGGTTAAATATTTCAGAAGCAACGTTAAAATGTTTAGAACAGATTTAGGGCTTTTTAAAAACCTACCTATCACTAAATATACTGCCCATTTTTTTAAAAAGGTTCAATACATCTATTCATTGCAATGTATACAGGCCTTGTCATGAGAGGTGGGCAATTAAACGTCCCCACCCCCATGCCCACTTGCATTCATTTACGTGGGCTAAAAATCTTCCGTACAAAACAGCTTTTGCTGAACAATATTTATAATAGCACAAATAAAAATTGATTGCAGATTAATAAAAACAACAAAATACTGTAACAAATAAAATAATGACACAAGTTCATTTATTCATTAAATTATTTGCAAATTTAAAAATATAACCAGTACTTACAAGATCAACTTAAATATTTCAAAACAACAAAAACAAATTGTAAGCAATAACAGTTTAATCGCAATATAATATTCCTACATAAAATATAAAAGCGCTTATTTTGTCTCCGATTTACTTTGTTTCTTAGCAGCTACAAAGTTTACTTCAATTTAACCTAAATCATTTCATTAATTATTCATGACCTACGTTAATACCACAAAAACTTCAATCTTGTTTGTTATATGCTTTGTTATTTTTATAATTAATATATGCTTTGTTAATTTTATATAATATCGAACTCTCACATATGTCAGAGAGCCATAACGGCTTTGCCAGACAACCATTATCTCTACTCGATAATTATATATAAAAAATTTTAAAAAATGTTAGTAACTCATTAAAAAAAAGTAGTAATCATTTTGGAAATAAAAAAAATTAACTCGATGTTGTGATTTTTAAACATTCCGATTCTCAGAAAGCATGTCGCTTAAAACGTAATATGTTTGCTAAATGGGATTAATAGCAACAGCAAATGTGAGAATTTAAAAAATAAAAACAGCTTAATTTAAACAAAGATTAAACTACTTAAGGCGCTATTAAACAATAACGTAAGTTGCAAACATATACAGAAGGAATGTGTTCAGTGTGGCGAAGATGAATAATTCTGATCAATTTTTTTCACTCAAGGTTTTAAAAAAGAATTTACGAAATGAATTTTTATCAGACCACCAAACATTAACATTTTACAAAAAAAAAAAAAAAAAAAAAAAAAAAAAAGAAAACAGAAAAAAGAAAGTGCATTAAAACGTCAAACAAGGATAAGGATTTTCAGCAAGTGTGTTCCATAATTATTCTTACTGCAGCTGCAAATGCCATTTTTAAAAAAAAACGAAAAGAAACAGTGAAACGGTTTGGGTAAATACCAACTAAACGTTGGTGGTAGTGAAAACGACATTTCAAGTACAAATAAAATAAAAAGTAAAAAATGGCAAATAAATTTTCTCTTACTATAAACATCCTATTTTATAAGCTTGACTCAAATCACACCAACGAAAAGGTGTATATGTTTTAAAATTTCACTTTAAAAACTCATGTCAGCACCTAAAATGTTGAGCGTCTGTCTTTATCTTTTGATGTTGACAGAAAATGTTTGAATATTTTCAATTCGGAATCAAATTAATTAAAATTTTAAAAATATTTGGAATATTTAAATTGAACGGCAGTTAATTTTACAACATAGAATATTACATAGAATAACATAACTTCTGTATATGTTTGTTATCGTGTAATAGCACCTTTAAACTTCCACGCCTTATAATGTTTTTTATTTCAGTTAATCTTTTGACCAAGTTATAAACATCTGGACTGTATATAAACATATTGGTTTTCCTCCATAGGTTTATTTTAATTATCTAGTTGTTTTATTGTCTTCCTTTCCAACACCTATATTTTATTTAAAATTATGGCTCATCTTTAAGAAATATAATTTACTCTCAGCCGCAGGTTAATTTTAAATTTTATTGTCGTTGTATTGTTTATTTTTCCATCGTTTATACATTTAAAATTACTGCTCATTTCTCAGAAGTATGTTTACACAGTGCAGAATAAGCACTTTACAGCTAACGAAGTATTTGGCTACTGTGAGAAATTTGAAATCGAATTCTACGATATTCTGATACATACCTAGAAAGTCAAACTATTTAGTATCCATGACGAATTATCCAACAAAGTCTACACTAGCATTAGCGATTGATTTCTGACATGTGAAAGATCAAAGACAAAACTTTAAAGCGATTTTGGAAGAAAACATCATTGTTCTTTTTAAAACTGTATTTGAAAAATTTTTTACACTGTATCTTTCTTTATGTTATGGATGTTTAATAGAAAAATATTTTACTCAATATAGCGATTTCAAAATATTTGATTCTCAGAAAGCATGATAGCAAGTGTGAAATTTTTAAAAACAAAAACCTCTTAATTTAAAAAATGTTTAAACTTTTATCTTATAATAAATATCAACATAAACTTTTGCCCCTTAAAATGTTTTTTATTATTATTTCAGTTGATCGTTTTAAGTAAGGTTTAAAAGCCTGGACTTTAAGTATCTAAACATATTTGCTCTCATCCGCATGTTTTTTAAAACTTTAATATTGCGCTTTTGTTTTTCCCAGAAGTGTTTACACAGCGCAGAAGAATATTATAATTATGCGGTTAACTTTACAGTTAATGTTTTGATTATCTGAAAAAATGTGTACTATTTTTTCTAATTTTAATTTGTTTTATTTGTTCATACAATGATTTTATGAAATTTACAAAAAAATTATTTTCCAACGTTGTTTTTAATCGTTTTTTGAGAAACTATGACGAAATTATACAATAGCAGAAAAGCATGTTACCGTTAGTTCATTATTGTCTGTTGTTCATAGAAGACGTTCTGTGACAAACTCCATGTATGTAATTTTTAAAATTTAGCCGCGCAGCCCAATCATGGTGGCTGGGCTGGGAAGTGGTTGGAAAAGAAAAGGAGGAAAGACAAAGGGGGTAGAGAGGAAAGAAGGGGGCGGATGGGAAGGAGGAGGGCACACTGCCCACACAATGTCCTCTATGCGGGCTTAATACAGCCCACCTATGCATTTACTGATGACAAGGCCTTATGTATAAATTAAAGTATATATCACAATGTTCCAGTGATTTTGAGTTTAAACACATAAGGTTGCTGGTTTGACCTTCATCTGAGGGGTATGTTTATTTCATAGCTAGTGATTATGTGTGAAATTCCTTAATCGATTCTTAATTTAATTTGAGTTTGATATTTTTAGAATCCTAAAATTCTACTTCTTGATGAAGCTACAAGGTAAGAAATTACTTTATGTTTGTAGCAGACCGTGGAAATTTCAAATAATTAAATGTTTTCAATGAGCAAAATTATTTGGTTAAATATTGTTTGATATTTTATTATGTCTTCATGACACTATAGTTCTAAAAAGAATAGAAAAAGTGGTTAGATAGGCCAACCAAGTATATATTTTTTAGTAATCAATGTGCGAATACTATTGCAAAACATAACAGCTCTAATAAAATTCTTTTTTTATTTCATAAGATATAATAAGAGAAGTTATAAACCTTAAGATTCATAATAATACAACTCTTTGGAAAAAAGTGAAGGTGATCTCTCATTAACTGCTTGGCGATCTTTATATGTTTTTTATCACGATGAGATGTTAAAATACAAACATTTTGAGTAGTTTGATTTTTCAATTTAAAATCATATAGTTTAAATAAACAAGCTCTTTATTTTTTTCGATATTTTTTGTTGATATTTCAAAATCTAAACGGAAGTTCATACGGTTGTAAATCATATCTTTTTTCCTTGTTTTTGTTTTTTAAGGTTTAAGGTATGAAATTCAATTTTTTTAGTATTTTTTGATGTTTTTTTTTTATCTTAAATGTATTTTTCTTGATACAGTAAAAAATAATTTAAAAATATTATTACCCATATCTATGAAAATACTTTAATTTCATCTTTTTTCTTCAGATGTGTCCTTTATTGCACAAGACACTTTAAGTCTCCTTTTCACAAAATCCTTACTGAAAATTTATATGTTTTTCCCAATCTATTTTATTAGAACTTTCTGCTATGTGCTGAGAGAAACAAGCCAGATTTTTTCTGTTGTTTTTTTCCTTCTTGAATTTGATTCATCCTATTTCAACCAAAATTTTCGTCATTTTACCAACTGTACCAACTTTTCATCAGCATAATTTTTGTTTGAAATTATTTTAGGTTCATATTCATATGGTTTAAAAAATCTTCATCTTCACTTATTGAAAAAAGTTTTTATCAATTTCCTTGACAGCATCATTTAAAAGTCTTGAAACCTCACTTGTCACTTGTCTTGTCCCTTTTCTCATTAAGTCTTCATAAATAAATGCTCCTTGACTGCAGCTATCCTGGAGCAGATGAGTTACCAAGCTTTGAATTATTTACTGGTTTTGCAAACCAGTTTTTCCAAATGTAGTAGATGAAGCACTTTTGAGACTTTTTTTTTTTAGAAGAAATATTTTATATTCCAAGATTCTACATATTCTATCCCTCTCTTTTTCACCTAAATTATGATAAATTACAATAAATGATAAAGTTTGACAGACATGGGTAATGTTTTGAAGAAATATTTCATACATTTTAGATCTTTTAACAGGTTTTAAGTTCATGAAAGTAAATTATAAAAATAGAACGCAACACTGCATTGTTTACACTCATATTGTACGTTATTTTCAGTTCAAATTTTAAAATTTAACTTTAAATTTAAATTTAAATAAAACTCATAAGTTGTGGTGAAATGTATTGTCAAATCATCTAGTAGTATTTCTGAAAAATTTAGAACTAAACTTAATATGTGCTTGTTTTGTAACTGCTCAGGGAAAAATAAAATGAGTTATTATAGACGGGATTCGTCTTTTTTTACTGAATGTGTATCCCCTCTACAGATGGAATCCGCACCACGAAGGTCAAACTATTTTTGCTCGTTTTGTAAACACCTTAATTATTAATAGTGTAAAAGACAATTTGATAAATTTTAACACTTTCTTAATCTTTGTGTAACAAATTAAGCAAAGGAAATTGAAGCTGGCAAACCAAAAAATAAATTGTTTTTTGTTTTAATATTTACTATTAGTTTATAAAGTCATAAATGTTATAGAGAGTTCACTCTCGACCAGAAGCTTTTTTCTTTGATTCTGTTTTTAATTTTTCAATAATGCTCAAAAAATATTATAAGATTTGGTATTTTTTGTAATTTTTTTTATTATTCTTTGCTGATGGATTTAGGAATTTGTAGAAAGCTGATACCTACCTATTATTATTAAGCCTGAAAGTTCTAATGGCTTCTTGTGTGCTTAAGCGTTGGTCAATTTCATGGTCTAGGTCCAACTTTTTTCATCAAATTGAAATCAGTAACAGAGGAGAAAAACTTTAACCTTGTCACAAAGAATTACAGTAATGTTTTGGAAAATTGAAATACCAACAGTGTTCTTACTTGTTTTAACCAAACATTTGAAAATGCTGTCAAAAGGATTTTGTCCTGATGTTATTGCATATAAGAAGGAATATGTATTTTTTTTAAAAAGCCACACTTGCAAGCCAACACATTAACGTTTATTAAAAGAAGAATGTTGTAGGCTTTTTTTTATGTATACCTGTAAAAAATTAGAAGTTATGATTTTGAAGACTAGTTGATAATATAGTTTATGAGTTATTATAAATTATACTATAATTTCTTTCCTTCTTAGCTCACTCGATGCAGAAAGTGAATATCTAGTACAGGATGCATTACAAAAATTAATGATTGGTAGGACAACACTTATTATAGCACATCGACTCTCAACTATTAGATCAGCGGATCAGATTGGTGTTTTAAAGAACGGTAAAATTGCAGAAATTGGAACTTATTCAGAGTTGCTTTTGACAAATGGATTATTTAAGCAACTTGTGGAGCGACAATCAATCACAAATAGTTCTTTGAAAGAAAGCTTATGAATAAAAAATTGTTTAAAAGCGTTTTTCAGTTCATGGTGATGAGATGAACTTCACAAAAATACCTTATAATGATACTAAATCATAGCCTTCCATTATGAACTAAAGAAACAATA
>JAUZNK010098565.1:0-28447 GCA_035046665.1 Euphysa ruthae
TGTCTTGAAAAAAAAAAAAAAAAAAAAAAAACACCGGAGTTACTCCATTTGGTCAGCTCTAGCTCTATGAGTGACTCCCTCCTATTAACCAATTTTTTATCTAATAATCGTCTTTGTATTTATATTAACAAATAATTTTTCTAACATTTAAACGAAATTATAAATGTATATTGATTGGTTAAAAAGGCAAATATAATAATAATAATTTAAATTCAAGTGATAAAAGAAAATAGAAAGATTGATATTTTTAAAAGTAGGTTTATCAACAAAGTAAAGAATTTTACATAGCATACTTTTAGATATGTTTAACATTGTTTGAAGTTTATCTTTTTGAAATTGTCATGAAAGATTATAATCTATTAAAACAACCAGTTGCTTAACAAATTTAGAAGGATTTTTTTTGCTATTGATTTTTATCTTGGTTTCATCATTTATTGCATTTTAAGGTGCTGAGAAAATAATGAACTTTGTTTTGTCTACATTCGGATATATTAAGTTGACATTAAATCTTTGGACTATATTCTTTAGATCGAAATTTACATTTACATTTAGATGTAACTACCCTTATCGTAGTTATTGGTATTTCTAAGAAAAATAATTTGTTTACGTGGAACAAAGGTTTTGTTAAAGTCAGGACAAATGAAAAATTGAGATCATTGAGTGATCAGAGACTGATGTAGTTAAATTTCCAGATATAATTCAATTATTTGTGAGATTAAAAAATTATTATTAATAAGTGTTTTAGATCTTTATCCATGAATTTTATTGTAAGGAGGATATATCAAGATGGAATGTTGAGAGAGATTTACTGATATCAAAATTAGAAGCATAAAAATCGTTAAATTCATAGTACTTTCAATTCAATTGGTTGATACTTAGATTAAATATGGTAGTGACCAGTGTCTGGCCCATTGTCACTTTTAGCTTTCACTTCATAAAAATACTTTAAATGTTTTAATTACTGAATATCAAAGATAAGTCTCAGTTATTTTTATTTCTTGGAGAGAGTGTAGGAATGCAGTGTTGGAATTATATACAAGTTATAGTGCAGTAGATAGTTCTGCTGATGAAGTTTTCAAAACCACATTCAGTTTTGAAAACAACACAACAGAATACGATGATGACTCAAATTGGCCGTGTTGTTTGGTTGAGCGAATTTCGTAGACGCAAATGGACGTTCTAAGTACTCCAAGACCCGCCGCGTAGTATTGGTAATCGTGTTGTATATACTTTTGGAAGGGATAATGTAACTTTGACATAGATGAATATGATCAAATGGTTAAAAGTATTTTTATGAAGTGAAAACAAAAATTGTCTAGGAGCCAGAAACTGGTCAATAACACCCGCCCTAATGGATGGCAAAGTGTTTGATCTATCTATCAATAAATCAATCAATCACCTTTCGCTAACAATTATATAGATAGATTAATATAAAAATTTTTTTTTAATTTGTAAAGTATAAATTATATATCGCTGTAGCGAGGAGTGAGAACTTTTAGTAAAAATAGACTAGAGGTCAGTGGACATCTTAACCTAATGTAATGTTTAAAAAAAAATATATATATATAAATTAAAATAATTAAATAAACTACAGCTAATAATAAAAATAATAATCATATTTTATTAAATTAATCTAAAGAACTTAACACCAACTAACACTTAAACTTACAAACAAAGTTGATAAGACAATACATTAGACATTATTCACATACAAAAGATACATTTACATTAACAGCTCCTTTTTTTTGTTTATATTTACTTCTGTAGTAGTATCTTGATTGTTTCCTTCTTTAAAAGATCTGTAAAAGAAAGAAAAAGAAAAAGAAATATAGTTATGTTCTTATTTAGTTAGGTAAAAGATTTTATGAAATAATTTTAATATATACAAATAATTTTTATTTATAATTATTTAATTATAACTATAATAAATAAATTTTTTTAAGTTTCCTAAAACCTTTCTTTCCAATTTCAAAAACTTTATGAAGTTAAATCAAATTTTTTACACAATTGAAGTTTATTGATAATGCATCGTACATGACCGTGTACCGACGTGTAAATTCGGAAGGTTTTATTGGTATTTAAAAAGCTATGAAATGAAAAGATATTGGGAGATTGTTACAAGCGTGATTATATGAAAGTAAATCGAAAAATTGAAGTTTTGATATAGTCTGTCAATTTAAGGATGCCACTGTTTGCATAAGACTTACTGGAGGATGAAAAGCTTTAAAGTTGATTATATGGAGTACTTTGTTTTGAATGGCGTAAACCCTTTTTGTTAGGGGATTTCTATTTTGTGCCCAAACTTGACACCTGTAGATTAAATGAGATTAAAGATTGCTTGGTATATGTTTATGAGACTTTTTTTTTATTTAAGTCGTATTTTAGCTGAACATCCCAACGTTTCTATCGGTTTTCTTCATAATAATGTGGCTGTTCCAATTTAGGTGTTCATCAAGAATAAAGGCTAAGTATTTAGTGGATTTTTCTGGATGGAGTTTTTGACCGCTTATTCTGAAAAATATATTTTTTGTAACCTTATTATCGTTTGAACAAAAAATACGACCGATGTTTTTGTTGTGTTTAAGGAAATTTTATTGGTTCTTAACCAGATACAAAGATGTTTAAGGTCATGATTTACCTGCGAATTTGTTTTCTTTATTGATGAATTTATATTTAAAATACTTGTAACGTCGGCGAAAAGAAAAACAGAAAAGTGGATTATGGAATTGTTTAAAACGTTGACATATATTAAAAACAACAGTGATCCTTTTTTGGAAGAATGGAATATTCAACTTTGTTAAATGATTTTATTTAGATCTATAAAGATACTTGCAGCAATTTTTCCAGAATCTATCAACCAGTTCAACTGTAAGAATCATGTTAATATTTTTCTTCTAATTTTGATAGGGTTAATTCTCTCACAGCATTTCATCTTAGTATATCCTACCTACAATAGCGTTTTGAAGATCTCAATATTAAAATGTTATTATTGCTTGATTTTTATTTCAGAATTATTGAAATAACCGATGCTAGATTCAGTAAAAACACACCTCTCCTGTTTCAATTGAATTTGAAGGTTTTAATCTTGAACACACTCCTACTGAATCTTCCTGTGGATGATCTCTTTTGATATCTAATAATTCTAACTATAAATGCAGAAATGATTCGTTGAAGTACAAACCAAAATTTCTTGAATCTATATTTGTTGAAATAGTCTTTCCTAAAAAATCAAATATTATTACTGGATTTATTTATAGACATCCCTTATGATTTCAACAATAACCACATCACATACCTTTTTTTCTTTTTTTTTAATTATCTTCCGAAGATAAATCTATATTAATATTAGGTAAATTTAACATTGATCTGTTACAATGCTGTACTAATAATGAAACTTCTGAATTCTATAACTTAGTACCTAATTTAATTCAAAAACTTTCACAATTATCTTAAACATCAAAATCTTCATAGCTGACTTACTTCTCCTCCTGAGCAACTTAACATTTCCTTACTCATATCAGACTTGAAATCTAGAAAGGTACCTGCGCCTAATAGTATAAATACCAACGTGTATAATTAAAGATTTATATAATTTATATAAGGTTCTAAATTTATATGCAGTAACTACAGGCCAATTTCAATTTTATCCAAAATCAACTTCTCGAAAAATTGATATACTCCAGATTGTACTCTTTGCTCAACACTTTTAACCGTTTGAATGAACTTCAACCTAGATTTCGATCTAAACATTCATGCTCTCATAAGTGTAATTGAAAAAATCAAAGAGCTTATTGATGCTGGTCAATTTTCGTGTAGAATTTTTCTGGTAATGGATATGGATTTTATTTCATCTATTGTGTGTGATTTTCATGAAGAATCCATTTCAGGCCCTCTATTAATCTTGATTTATATTAACGATTTATATAAATCTGTCATGTTCTCTTCTGTTCGTCTCTTTGCTGATGATACAAACCTTCTGTACATCAATAAATCATTACAATCCATTTGTATAAATGTATATAATCTATAATGCCACTTTGATATACCCAAATGTAGACAAAACAGAGTTCATTATAATCTCAGCACCTAAGAATGCAATAAATGATGAAACCAAGATAAAAATTAATAGCAAAAAAAGCTATATTTCTAAATTTGTTAAATAACTTGTTGTTTTAAAAGATTATAATCTTTCATGACAATTTCACAAAGATAAACTTCAAAAAATGTTAAATAGATCTAACAGTACGCTATGTAAAATTAGTTACTCTTTGTTGATAAACCAACTTTTAAAAATATGACCATTTTCATTTTCTCTTCTCACTTGAATTACTGCTGTCAAATCTGTGGGCAAACAGGAAATTATCATATCAAATAATATACTCTCAGTTCAATAACAATCTAATTCACATTATAAACTTTCAATCTTTTAGATCTTGTAACTTGATATTATTTCAAGAGTTAAAATTTCCCTTATGTCTATGGTAAAAATAGCAGCAAATCTTCATTTCGTGTTCTATTCTATCAAAAAAAAATCTTCCATTTTCATTTTCGAATTTCTTTACTGAAACTCAAGCAACTTATAACCATTTAACAAGAAATTTTGACGACGGAAAACTTTATGCTCCATCCAATAAAATAGGAAAGTACGATAAATATAGTATCATTTATCAATGCTGTGATTCTTTTGCAAATGATTTTTAAAATTTAAGAATTTTAAATCCAACTAAAACGATATCAATATCAATATCAAAAAGTTTGTCTTTAAAGTATCTCTTTAATACTTGTTTTTAGTTTTTCGAACTAACATATCTTTTTTTCTTATTTTATTTTTTCTGGTTATTTTTATTAACACTTTATGCATGAACTATATAGGATATTGTCAAAAACTATTAAATGGTGTCACTCCTTTGGCAAGTTTTTCTGTATGAGTGGCTCTATCCAATTAGATTCGTCGTTTTTAAAATGTAACTTATAATATTAATGATTTTTTATAAAATAGTTGTATCATTATAAATGCAACACTTTTTACTGTAGGTTTGTTTTGGAAAATAAATTATTATTTTTGACAACTTGTATCTATCATTCTATTAGTAGAATGTATTTTTATCTTCTAAGGATAGCAGGGTGTTTCTTGAACAAACAATAAAAGTGGGTACATTTTTTATTCAGACAACAGAAATAACAGAGACCAGAGCCAGCCAGCCAGCAGCAGAGCAATACAGACAACTCCCCAAAATGAACTGAAGAGAGAGGAGAAGCAACTGAAGAGCAGAAGCAAGGAAAAGGGAGGAAGAGAAAACCAGTAATTAAATGGATATAAAAGTAACATGATTTTATAATAAATACATATCTTGTATTTTGATGAGACTTTTTTCTTGTGACAATAGTATAAGTATCTTCATCTTGTTGTTAACAGTTGAAATTCATTTTTAGTATATAAACTAAGCAAGCTAAGGTTTTTTTTTACTGTTTCACAGGCTTTGCCAGGAAGAAATGACGACACAAGCGGAAAAATGCCCGCCTAAAAGAGTTTACTCGGGCTGTTAAGAAATCCCGTGTTAGAAAGGTTTCGCGTCCACGAGCCAAGATTTGCGCGGTCTTTTAGGACTCTTAAGTTTCCAGAGATTTATTAACTGCACCACATATGTGATGCTCCCAAATCAATGTAAATCAGGAGGGGTGAATGACGTATTTAAGTGAAATCTAGACTATTCTACTCTGATTGCTTATTCAAAAGTTTAGCTTGGTTCTATAACAAGGTGAGTGATTGGCTGAAAGCAAACAATAAATAACAACAGTAATAAAAATTATGCAATACATTCATATATTATATAGCATTTCTTTTCTAATGCAACATCCCACTGATTCGTTTTCGTTTTCTAGAAATAAAAATTTATATAAATAACAGCGGTTATACGCATCGAACTTGTCAAAGTTTTATAAGATATAATAAAGTATATAAATTGTATAAATCAAATTGTATAAATTTTAAATTTTATATAATAAAGCATTTAAAACGATTAGTGAAACTTACTTCAACTAAAAAAAAAATTGAATTATGGATAACCGTCTGAAATGACTTTGATAAACGTAGATAAAGTTCAACACAAACATCTACTGTAAAAGCGCGGTAGAAAAGGAAATAAACATATGGTTCGATTGAGAAAATGGATGACCTTTTCTGATAACGGCCTGTTGTAAAATTGAAGGTCATCAAATATCAAATAGTTTTGGGTCTTATTTTTTATGGACCTGATAGATATATTTTCGCGCTATTTTTTATAAAGCACCGTCGTACATATTCCTCAAAACAAACGGATATTAAATTTTCAGCGGGTAAATAAATCTCAGGATAAATCACGTGCAATAGATAAACTTTATTGTCTTTGTTGATCGTTCGAATCACTGTATTGTATAGTTCTTACACTCAAACACAATCATGGCATGTTTAGAATCGATACATAAATAAGTGCGATGTCATTAATTTAGCACTGTGAAATTGAAACTTTTGAAAAAGAAAATCTTGAATAATTTTCAACGAATGAAGCAAAAAAGTTTTGAAAACGGTTTTCCAAAAATGTGGAAAGAAGTATGAGTTTTATTGCACAATTCTCTTGATTTTGGTTTTATCATCCATGTAAGTTCAAAATCATAGATGTAAATAAAAACCAACTTTAAATGTCTATTAATTAATCATTTTAAAACAACGTTAATGTCAAACATGTCACATTCGTTTTTTAGACGTGCGAAAGTATAACGGTTCTGAATATAAAATAGCTGGAGCAAATAAAAAGGTTTACTTAGCTTTTAATAGACGGTTCAAAAACAACGTGTTCGTTAAACGTTTTATACACGTTTTTTTAGACGACTGTAGACTAAAAGTCCAAAAAATGTGCCATGCCTACTGGGATATAGTGTGATCATTGTCAATGACATTGATGTAAGTATGAATCAAGTGACACAGGATGAACAGATAGACTTGAATGTGCGATATTCTAATGATGTTAAAGGTATTGTAGTTACAAGATACTACGATTCCCAGTTTTTACGTGCAACAAACCTACTCAACCATATTCTTGAATCAAAATGGAGCTCCTTATTCCTATGCGGTTAATCCAACTATTGATGGATGGATAAACCAACTTTTATAAGAAAAATTATTGATTTAAACAATAATTTGATATCCAAATTTTCTTACTTGCAAGTTAGAGAAAGACAATTGTTCCTTTGGATTTGCAAGTACATGTGAAGTGTATGAAACAAAGATCTGAAAAGGTTATCCATGAAAACTTTGCATTTAGGATAAGAAAGTGACACGTCTTCGCAATCGGGTTTTGGGGAAATACATAGAACATATGGGAGCACACAACCTTGTTTTATTAATTCTTTATTCAATCTTGATTGTTTCTATGAAATGGTTGTTTAAAGTTAGGTTAATTTTTTGGAATCTTTTTTTGATAGTGTTATCCCTAGTTTATTGTTGTAAACAGCTGATTTTACCATCTCCTTTTGATGAAACTTGTGGTGGGAGCACACACAAAGATGTATCTAGATTTATCAGATTTCTTTTTTATACCTAAACTTAAACTATTCATAAACAAAAGACTTAGCTTAATACAAAATACATTATCAATTAATAATATTCTGATATTTTAGGAGAAATAAATACAATAACTATGGAAGAAAAATCATGTAATGCAATTTCTTCAAAAGCTGTAATGAAATATGAAAAACCTGTCCCCTTGGTTTATATTCAACTTGACAAGGTATGTTACTTCTTCACTGTATATACTTACATTAGGAATGGGAGTGAGAATTTAAAATTAATTTAATATGTCATTAATTATTGATTAAGGGGTGGCAAATCTCATATGTCTACTACAAAGGCCAGCCTACTTCCCAGTGGCATGCATGCAACAGAAATAATGGGAACATATCACATATATTTCTTTACAATACATTATTGCAACGCGCTTTTAAATTAATATAAACAAATATAGATATACAATTTTTTTTTTGAATAATCAAATGTTATTTTTCTCCATCGATGGTGTATTATTATCCTCTCTTTCTCTCAGCACACTGATTTGAAAGTTGCGCCAGACAACTGGATGAATGACAGTCTTGCGGGAAAGTTTGCAAATGTTCGGGAAAGGAAGCCGTTTGATAATACTAGGTAAATTTTTGTTATAAATCACGTTGATAAATACTCAATCTCGATCATCTCATGCTATATAGCGTCATACTTAAAAATGAAGTTTAAACTGACTGTCCATTGCTAAAAGTTAGAAGATATTATATAAGCTTTTTATTTCAGTTAAAAATCAGTTTCAATTATCAGTTTTTTATTGTTAGTTTTTTTTTTGTGAAATCCTTTGCTTGTAAAGGTAAAAAGGTCACAATCTTAAACATTTGAAAAAAAAATTTTTTTAAGTTTTTATGTTAGAGGACTATCATGGGCTCTCATGGTCATAATGATCATGTTTTTCGATACTATGGTTATTTTTTTGAACAAACGATAATTCAATTCTTCAAAATTTTTTTACTATTTCTTCTCTAACTTTTATGAAGTGAAGTTACACCATAGAAAGCATTTTTTTTGTTCTTATATGTACCTTTCAAAATTGTTCAAATATGTTGATATTACTCTAAAAACTGTGTTTCTGAAGTTTTTTCGATTTGTTTGCTTCAAAAGAGCTTACAATCATGAGATTGTAAAGCGGATCTGTTTATCCATTTTTTTCACCAAAGTTGTGTTCCAAAAAAAATATAAGTATTTTGATTTTTCTCAAGAATTTTGTTTTTAATTTTGCCTAAGTGATAAAAAATATTTTGTCTGATTATTTTTCTTGTCCACTGTCTTAAAAATCTTAAAAAGAGATATAATTTGATCTAATAAAAAGGTTTTTTTTTTTTTTTTTTTCTTTCAGTATTAAAATATTTTCCAGTATTTTCTGAGAGAAAATTAGAAAATCATTAATTTATTTTTGAAAATGACAGTGAAAAAAAGTGTAAAATTCCATTTTGATGACATCGCAATATTTCAGGCAAATTTTTTACATAATTCTGTGAAATTTTGCGAAGTAAATTATTAAATTTTTCTTATTTGTTGAGCAGAAAGCTGTTAGTTTTCTGATTGAAATTGCAAATGTCTTGAAAACTTTTAATTCCTACTTTGCACGTAAAATGCTGGCGAAGCATGGCTTAGGTCGTCAAAAAAATACATTTGTTTGCCGTTTTCCGACTGACTCAAGCCAAAAATCTCTGGTTGTAATAATTTTGACTCAACATTGAGAATATTATTTTATTTTGCATTAAACCTTCCGTATCTCAACTTAAAATTTACAGTTTTCTTTTGTCAAAATATTGAATTATAGCGCAACTTTATTTAAAGTCTTTAAAAATAAAGGGCAGCATTTTGTATTTTGTGACTAAAATTATCAATTTCAGGTTTAAAAACTTTTTTTTTCTTAATTTCTAATTTAGAATAGTTTGATTACCCATGAAATAACCATTAATATTTAAAAATAAGTATATATAGTAAATTATCTTTCCTATTCACTTTCTAAATCAGATTCTGAAGAATTTGATTGATTTTAATGTTTTGGTGATGACAAAGTTCTTTTGCTAGAAAAACTCTTAGATTATATTATATCCAATAGAATATTCTTCCTTTGTTTTAAACATTCAAATCGTTTTTAAACACTATGTGAATTATTTTGTATAACTGTGAGGTTTCTTTATTTTCAACAATGCTTTTTCACATTAAAGTTGGCAAAGTTGCTGTTAGTAGCAGTATCTTGTGTGAGACACTGCATTGATTTTACATAATAATAAAACAGAAAATCTCAGCTCCTATGAATGGCATCATCAAGACTAATTAAGTTATTATTTCTTTGACTAATATCAGATATTGAATCGAAATTTGCTGTAAAGTATAATTACGTTACAACCGATATTAAATTAATATTTGAATCTCATTAAATCTTTCCTTTTTGTGAAAAGCTTTGCTCAAGTTTTAAAATTATATTTGGTTTTCTGTAGAGCAGTTAAATTGAATTGTAAATTATATCTTAATATAATGGTTCAAAGAAAACGTAAAAATGGAAAATGCTACCCAGAAACAGCGTCTGTGTTACTATCACAAGACAAAATTTTTGGAAGCCCAGCAATGGAGTGAAATCTCAACCCCTTTTAACAGTTAGAAATTTTTGAAAATTGCTGTTTAACAAACTTCATCATAATCAGCATAAATTCTGCAAGCATGCTTAAACTTCCTGCTTTCAGGAATGATTATAACGTTCTTTTTTGCCAGGAAAATATGCAATATAACCATATATTTACATTGATTAATATAAATAGAGCATCAATAATTACTAATTTGAGACTAAAATTAAAACAAACCTAAATTAAATTTTTCAATAGAAATATTGTAAAATTACTAGAAAACATTCTAATCACATAAAATGTTATATCAGAACCAAATTAAAATAAATTACAAGATGATATGTTCCAATATGGATACTTTAGGCTTTAAATCAACATTTACAAAAAATTTATATTATCGCTTGCTTAGAGGCAGTGATAATTCTAATTCAGATAATTCAGAGCCTGTGCACAAAACAGGCTTTTTTTTTTTGCATAAGCCCAAATAGGGTTAGTTTTCACCAAAAAGTCCCAAAAATGATGTTTTTGCAGTTTTCTTAAAAATTTAGTTCCAATTCTGCTGAAATATTTAAAATCTCTAATATTATTTTTGAGAAAGAGAAACTGAAAAATGTATCAATTTAATTTCGATGAGTCTGTTAGTCACTCAGTACTGTTTGATTATTAGATTCAAGCCTTATTTGGTGTTTGATTACCAGTTTTAGTTTTCAAGAAACTAAAACTTTTGAGTGGTTGAAAAAAAACTATTTGTTCTTTCATTTGATGTTTTGTTGGAGCAACGTTCTTTGAATCTATTTTGGCGTTATTGTGTAAGAAATAATCGCTTTTTGTTTGAGTCTTGAATTAAATGAAAACTTTTTGTAATTATTTCGACCTTTTTGTTTTGGCAACAAACCACAGCATAAAAAGAATTTTCTTTTTGTTTTGAATAAAACCAAATAAATATTATTTTATTAGTTTTATGACGTTCATCATCGTCATAATTGTTTATTACCGTCCCCTAACTGAATGAGCTGTCCGTAGAAAGTTAGATTTTATTATTCAATTTGATACTGTTTGTCAATTCATCAGAAAGTTTTTATACTATTATTGGTAAAATCATTGAAGACTGAAGTTGGGCATTGTTGATTTTGAAATGTTCTCAAAACCAGCACTATAAATTTTATTCAACCTTGATGAAATTAATAAAACATAGATGATATCATATGGCCTTTATGGGGTATCTGTTAAGAAATATAGCTTAGGGCGTAGACCTATAAGCCGGGTGCAAAATTGACTGATTTTGATTTAAAAATAATGTTTTTGTAAATTTCTGGAAAACAAAAATATAAACGTAAGTTAATAAAACAAATGGTATCATTATATATCTACGTGCATCTGTTGTAAAATCTGTTTACAAATATGGTCGAAACGTTACTTTTTATCTAGTTTTCTTGAAAAATTGTTTTGATTCTTCTGATATTTTGAAAATTTTATCTTGTTCGGTATCTGGGCTCCGAAGCCTGTTTATTTAAATATAAAAAAATCCTAAGAAAAATAAACTACCAAAGAGTTCATTAATAAAAGAAATGTTGTAGTCATAAATTGCAAGATTGGTATAAAACAACTATTATAGCTATCTATCAAATTCTAAAAACTTTGTTATAAATTCTTCAGATATCAATAATGCAAAAATTGAATACAGGCTAGAATTTATCAGAAGCAATAATTTATAACATCACGTAAATTTCAGCAAAATCAGAAATAGTTTTGGTTAAAGTAAAGTCTAGGAACTTATTTCCAACATAATTCGGCGGGTTTGGTTCTGGTGTACTTAGAGCTCCTATTTGAGCTTACGGTAATTATTGAAAAAATATCTGAAAAAAAAATCAATTTTGAACCAAATACCTGTTTAGTGCAAGAAAAAATTAACCCAGGTTTCCAATGAATTCTTAATGAATTTTTTTTCGTTCAGTTTATTGATGGCAGACAAATACCCTGATATCATAGGAGAAGCAGATGTTATTTCTGCTGCTGTTGATATAAAGAAACTTCTAAAAATTCCATTCAGTTCTTCACCAATTAGCATGTCTGTTCATCGAGTTGGTAAGTCTTTACTGCTTAATGACTTTGATATCCCCACGCTCCTCCATTCTCAAATCGGAACAAAGAGATACGATCAATTAATTTGGTTGCGAGATTTGTATTTATCTGCAACTCAAAATGATGATTTTTATCCCAAAAAACGCAACAAAGAACAGTGTGAATTGGAAATGATTTTATCAAAGTTTATGTATCATAGTATCCAAGATAGATGTGCAGCAATAAAAGAGCCTAATTCTATTCAACAACCACCACAAATTGTTCAGTCAGTATATCTTGAATCGAAGCCACGTTTGAGTTTAGATGATGCATCAATTAGCCCACCTACGGGACTAACACAACAGTTAATGAATCCTGTTAGCTCTACTGACCCTTTATTTAATGACCAATATCCTGATAGCTTTTCATCAAGTTTTCAGAGAGATATTTTGTGGAATTTTGAAGATATCACTATGTTAGTTGGCTCTGATTTACCTATATTTGGTGGTGGAAAATATCCGGCTGTTAGCTTGAGATTGAGGTAAGAAGAAGAATTTTTAGGGAAAATATACAAAATATTTTTTCTACAGGTTTTGAACCAAAACTGGAAGAAAGGATAGTTCCTGTTAAATTTTTTTTTCTATCTACATGAGCTGGAGCAGGTTGATATCTATAAATATCTACTAATTTTACTAAAATATTAGTAGTATATGTTAATGAGTTGGATCTCAAGTGGTGTGGTATGCACAGGAATTTCTATATGAAATTCAAATTGGAATTTTTCACTTTGAATTTCATTAAGTTTTATGACATACAAAGATAGAAATGATTATTTCTTAATATTTGTTTTGAGTATAAACGCTTCTGCCAAGACTAAATTTTTCTACCCATAGGGATTCTGAGGGTTAATTTATCATAGCCTTAGTGGGAAACCTCAAAAAGGAGAGGAAATAAGGCGAAAGTGGCAAAGAACCAAAAAATAAAAATATTAATTTTACCTGTTATTTCAGGGAATCTTCAAAACCAATCAATGTTTTGACTGGCATTGATTACTGGCTGGATAACCTCATGTGTAATGTTCCTGAAATTATTATGTGCTACCATCTTAAGGGAATTGTGCAACAATATGAACAAATCAAAACTTCAGACATACCTAATCTTGAAGGTAGCAGTTTTTCTCCAAAGGTAGTTTGTGACATTGCTCAAAATATTCTATCATTTTTAAAGACTAATTGCACAAAAGAGGGACACACATACTGGCTTTATAAAAGTAGCAAAGACGACGTTGTTAAGTTATATGATTTGACATCAATCGCGATTGCAAGCAATGGACAAAAAGACCCATTTAGAATTTCAGTTGCACATCTATTATATCGTATTGCACACAACATGTATAGTTGTGGTGATATAGACGAAATTATTGTAACAAAAGTTGTTGAAATGTTAGAAAGCTGTGTACGACTTATTGAAAACGAGAAGGATCAAATCAATTTATTAATAATGGCCACACATTTGCTATCAAAACTTTACAGTACTCGCTTCCATAAAAATAACGAGACATTGTTTGATTTTGAGCTTGACATCAATGATGATGGTGAGGAAAGTGAATATGAAAAGTCTCCTAGCTCCCCAGTATCAAGCATGCCAATTAAAACAATGTGCATTCCATCAAAGATTACAATTAAAGAAGAGAAACCATCTGTAATATTAACCATAGAAACAAAATGCAAAAAAGCGATCGCTCACTGTTCTAAAATGTTAACGCTATTCTCAAATAAATTTAATTCCGAATTAGATGTGAAAAAGTATTCAATAAATGATGCTCCTCTATTGCAACAGAAAAATATTACTTCCTTAAGACCATTCAAAAATGATATTAAGGAATTTATGAGTGATGATATTGATGAGCTGACCATTAAAGAAAGTGTTGAAAATATAGCATTGGAAAGTTACGCTAAGCTCATTGATATCTATATTTCGAAGGGAAAGCTAGGCCATGCTTTACGGTATGTCCAGCTAGCTTTCTATTGCATATCTGATTTAAAACATAAGGAGTTAGTTACGAACAATTTAACAAATGTTTTAATATTTTTTGGAGATATTTTGACTTTGTTATCAAAAAACTACGTGAACGTTGAAGCAGAAACTGAAGACTTTCATTATTTAAATGAACATGACTTGGCAATTAGCAATTCTTTGAAATCGGTATGTATCGCACATTTAGGTGAAGTCGAAATTAAAGATATTCACAAATGTTTTAAGAATAGCCATGAAGAGCTCTTGCAGCAATCTTTGAAGATTTATGAAGAAGCACTTTCAAAAACCAATGAAAATGAAATGGAAAACAAATTTTCACAGGTAGGTTAACTTTAGGTTGGACTTAGCCACACATTTCAACAGAGAAGTAGCCTTAACCCATTCGGTGCTGGAAGCCGGTGTGAGCGGCTCGTGGTACCTGACTAAAAAACCAAGAGCCGGTCACAGCGGATTTCCTTTTTTTTTTTTTTTTTTTTTTTTTTTTTTTTTTTTTATAAAATTAAAAAAAAATGATAAAAATTAAAAAGTCAAACCTTAAAACAGGTACTTTAACATCATGCGTTTTAAGTTTCAGCAAGATATTGGCGTTTTTTTTGTAACAAGTGTATTTTTATCCTTAACACATTTTCTTCTGCCAAGTTTGAGTATGTGTTGAAATTTTCAAGCCTGAAAAACTAACTCATTCTAGCTAAATATGAAATTAAACATTTTTGTATTTTTTTATGGTCAAAAACTGGAAATAGTCTGTTTTGTATTTTTTTCTTCTTTAGACTCAATTCAATACCTGGTAAAGATTGTTCTTTCTTAACTTTTTTTTATGATAATCATATATAGGTGGAATAGGGTGTTTTATACTCCAAAGTGAGAGGACCTGCAGACCTGGTGGCGCTTCCCTGATGGGGGTATGGATTCTGGTGTTTATACTCTGAAGTCGGACTGATCTATGACCCTCATGGCACCTTCCAGGAAATTTTTCATCAAATCTGACGCATATAAGATTTAGCTTAGATTAATAATTTGAAATTGTATATCTATGTGAATACGACTTCACAATAAATTATTTGACAGTTGTATATCTACCTGAATGCGACTTTGTGTAGGTTAACAATTGGGTTTTTATGCTCTAGAGTTGGGGCTCCGTAGGACCACACCTCCACCGTCCGCCTCCCATTTGTAGGTGCTTCAGGCCAGGTTGTACCAAACAATGAAGGCAGATAATAGATGGTTAGAGGTCAATACCTTACAACTGTGCCATATATTGTAGCACATATCCCCAGCAGTTACCACTTGGTAGAATGCTATCAGTTCCATGTAGACTGTGTGCTGTGTGAATTGGTCTGAAATTTTCTTTAGAGACTTTTGATTAGGGTATATCGGGATGTATACCACACCATAGATGAGGAAAAACTGGCTCTCACAGATGTTGTTAAAAACATCCTTGGGGCTGTTAAAGAAAGGTTATTGAAGCCTCTCTGGCATTCTTTTTTTTAAGCCGCGACAGGTGAAGAGCGAAAAATCGATTCTCACAGATTTCGTTAAAAACATCTTTGGGGCTGTTAAAGAAAAACTGTTGAAACCTCTCTGGCCTTCTGCGTTTAAGCCATGACAAGTGAAGGAGAAAAATGGCACTTGCCACTGACCGGGGGATGCGTAACCTCAAAGAAAGTCAAGCTTGAGCTGGGTGTATACTATGCTCTAGTTATCAACATTGCCCACGTGCTCTAACCAGAAGGGAACTACATCAAGAAAGCAAACACAATTGTCTGGAAAGAGATTGAGGAAGGTGTTGATGGTCGTCGATTCGACATCCGGCCAGTAGCAAGAGGACCAGACGTCATGGGTGAGGTGAGGTGTATTAGGTCTTGTTTGAGAGGTAAGACCTTAGGGTAACCATAGACCTGGCCTCGGAAGTGTTAGAATTTTGGATCCAGAAGACCACTACAAGCTATTCACTGTTGTAGGTAAGTCAACCAAAGAACCCATAGCCTGAGTGACCAAGGAAGGTGTCTCTGGCCACCGCATTAAGGGGGAGACTGTTGTTCATGATCATCAGGTCAGTGTCAGTGTCCTTCATAGTATCGATTAGAAAATTTTGGGGGAAGGGCCAGGAATATCTGGTCTATGGTAGTTATGAGCTTCACCCGTTTGCCGAACAGGACTGCGAACAAGGGCCGATGAGAGAGTCAGAAAAGGATGGTGAGTTTGTGAACTGCTTCGTTTTCTATATCGTCAACCGCTTCTAGAACAAGATGACCCAAGCAGGTAGTGGCTTGATGCCCAAGCAACAACAGATACTAGAACATTTCGACAAGAAGCTCGCAAATACAGATTTCTCATATGAGGACATGTTCGCCCTTGAGACTGACCTCAAGGTTAATTTGATTGCTGTCAATGCTCTGGGTAACATCCTGTGTGACAGTGGGCTTTAAAAGAGTAGCCTAAAGGTCTTTGTGTTTTGTCATAATAACCATTCGTGGGAAGACATCCCAACCGACCCACCAAAAATCAAGCTGAACAGACCTCTGACCTTTATTCCTCATATGACAGTGAAGGAATTCAGACTACTGCAGTGCAAAAGACCATTGAACAATGATTGCATTTGTAGTTAGGGCCATTCCCTTGACTCTCCAACTCTGGCTGTGTGGCCAGGCCCTTGTAGGGAACTATGGTTCGCATTGGAGGTCACTATCTACGGTCAGAGCCATTAGCGCTGCAGTCACATAGGAAACTAGAACCGAATATCACAAAGCCACCCACTCTATGTGTGGTGCTACAGCCTATCTTTTCGGAAAGTGGCTCGATGGGGAAAACATAAGGCCAACCCTTATGAAATACAGATGCATTTGGAAGTCGAATCAGGTTGAGTCTAGAGTATGGAACAGCGAAGGCGGCACAGCTGGAACAGTTGCACATCACCATTAGGATATTCAAGCAGCCTATCTAGCATGCGAAGATTCTCTTATCAGATTTGGTGATGTGAACGACCTTGTGCACCAATATGGGTTCCCGACAAACATGTCAAGCGAACGTAGAGTGTGCCCCTTAACAAAGTCCTCACCCTAACTGGTGTAGTCCAGCTCTCCGTTTGGATGATCAAAACACCTATCCCTATACCATCTGTCACTTTGGAGAACATCTGCGTGAAAACTAGAGCTGGATCACAACTCCAGAGCTCTGAGACTTACTTGACTCTGCTTGCCTCTGCAAAGTTCTAGGAAGAACAGATCAGCTCTTAAACTTTAAGAAAGCTGATAACATCCACTACATCAAGTATAAGGACGGCAAAACAAGGGCTCAATGGTTTCATAAACCAATGTTGTGCTCTGAAGGATGCTGAGAGATTTCCCCCAAGAAGACACTAAGTAGTTTCCCATCGAGATTGAAGACCTTTGTTGAGGACTACTCTATATATGAATAATGGCAACACAAAAAACCTGGTTACGAGTGGTGTCCTGATGCTGCAGCTTGGATGATCTAACCTGCTGAGAAACCTGAATTGCAAGTAAGTAAGACTAAGTGGGTCATAGAAACCATTACTGAGTGCAAGCTGGTTGTGCTTACTCCAAAAAAATAACTCGTTCGGGTTGCACCAAGATATCACTGTCTTGGCTTGGAATCCGATCAAGCTCAGACCATCCATCATTACCTCTGCATCAACCCCACGAAACCGATGAAGGAGTGAGATCCTATTTCACTATGTTATTGACTCAGCAGTCATGCTGAGGTTATAGTGTTTGACGAATGCTGTAGAGTTCCAACCAAAACTCGAGATCATACTCGACTACCTGGCCCGCCAAACTTGTCAAGTAATATGTTGTGGGGACCATAAGCAGATTCCACCATTGGGCCTTAAGGAACACCCATACAAAATTCTGGAGAATTGGGCTGAGTCAAACATCTGCCAATTCGACACCAATTATCGATACCTTTGCGAAGTGTGCAGAGAGCCTTTTTCAGTGCTCCACCAACAGCATCTGCCCAGATAGGCCACACCTCAGCGCTACACTTTCTCAAAAAGATGATGTGGTGCCAGCCAAATTGTGTTCAGCTCAATCTCTTCCGTGAGCATTTCCCAAGGATAGCATTCAATCAAGCTTTCCAAAACACTTCACTGGATGACATTTGAGTGTTTTACCCAAACTGCCTTGTTGAGAAGGTCCAGGCTAACCTATTTCTGCATCACAAAGCCAATCACCCTGACCTACCAGCGAAGAATCGCTGTATCGGAAAACAACATCACCAACCGTTACAGAAAACAGGGTCAGACGGTGGCCATACCTGGAAGTCACAAAAAAATTAAAGCATACAAAGGAGCAATTGTCCAAGTGTTTCTACAGATAGTCTCTATGGATAGTCGACAGAGAGCTCCCACTCGAGTGGAAGTATGAAAGTGGGGGACAGTGCGCTAGGTTCAAGGAAAGACAGTCAGGCCTCCGGTTGATTGGTCGTGGTAGACCATAGCCTCAGCGGTTAAATAAACAATGCTGTCTACACGGCAGTCTTGCATGTGAGATTGATGGGTCAGATTGTGAGGATCTTACCTTCATCTGACTTCCATGATCTTATTATCTCTTCGGCTCTGCAAGTGACCCCAAAGATCGCCTTGATCAATGAAAGGTTGAAACTCTATGTGATCGAAGATAAACAAAAGGGATATCCCAAATATACAGGAGCCGAAGACAAGCTCATTGTCGACCACACCCTGGTAATGATCAACGATGCAGACAAAAAGTGTGTAATGTGCAACATCGACCTCTTTTGGCTGCACCAAAAGTTATAGGCAGACCTTCAGTATCGATCGGAATGACAACAGTCAAGGCCATTAAATTTGGAAAGCTTATCTCTCATGCTTATTGTGTAATTGCAATTTCATAACGACATGGACTTTCCAGACGATGTTGAATATTGGGATCCGGATTATGACCCAAATAACGATATATACTGGAATTGAGATTATGACCCAGACGACTGATTTCAATATTGGTGAGCCACAGGTTTAAACTGTGACCTTGCTTCGAAAAGTCAGTACTTTTGGCCAACGTGCTTGGCCAGATGAGTGGCACGCTCTTTTATATGGTAGTAAATGTCATGGTACTGTCGTCCGCTGACTTCAACATCATTGGTCTGGCAGCTTTTTAGCGAGAGTCCACGTCTACCAATTTCAAAGCATATTTCTATGTTTTACAACCGAGTTTGTCGTGTGGAAGGAAGAGAAGATCAGCTTAATGGAGTTCTTTGAGTTGATTTTCTGTAAAACGGGCAAATACCTCCTTAGGCGACCGGGTCTGCATATATCTCCCGACCTCTTGGTTAAATAACCACCTCCATACCCTCTTTTTTAAGGCAGCGCCTTTTGGTAGTCTCGAATGGAGTGTGATAATACCCTGAAACCCTCCAGGGCCATAGTAAGCTTTGTTGAGAACAATTTCAAGCTTTTAAGACATCAAATGCTTGGTTTTGTTTTTCTTTTCTACCATTGTTGATTATTACAACAAAACCATCTATTTGAGTAGCCCGATCAATATCCAACATGTATTGAACAGATTTCATGCATGGGATGTATATAAGAGGCCTCAAACTTAATCTTGCTCCGAGATCACCAAACCACCTGGAGACACTAGCATGCCTAGTCGGTCGTAATACTGCGATCAATGTATCAATGTACAACTCACGACACACAAGACCACGGCAAATAATTGTGATGAGATTGCCTGATGCTTGAGTGAAGATACCTGCAGTTGAAATGACCCTCTATGAGTGAGGCTCCATTGTGCACCTTGAGAACTGTTAAATCAAATGTATAAATTGTGATGCTCCCACATAGCTGACAAGGTCATTAAGATTGCTATTGTGATCCCTGGTCTTACCAGTGACATCCAGGCACTTCTCTCAGGCCAGCGGTCAGCTGTGGCCAAGTCAGTCCATAGTCCATGTGTTATGTCCCCTTCAAATGTTGGTACATGCACAATCGCCACCACCAGGTGGCTAGGCAGTGGCCGCTCTAGATATTCTTCAGTTTAAACTGAGTCTTGCCCTTCCTTATTGCTAGTAGAAGAGGGTCTTGTCCATAGGATACAGAACCTTCTCTTTCGCTATACGCTCTATAATGAAATTTGTGGCAGTGGGTGTCAATTCTACTTGCTTGACAAACGAGCGTACAGATGCAATCCTGATAGTGGCTCCAGCCACTGGTGTGGCCGCAATCAATGTAAACTCTGGCTTTGCTCGAGTTAAGAACAACTGCAGGGCCGTATCGTTCAGTAGCCACCGTTTCTGTTGTATAAACCCCAGGAATGAACAGAAATCCTTTGAGAGGACCTGCACCACCCTCGCCCCAGTTCTTGTTTTTCAAAAGTAGGTTATTTGAGAGTTCAATAAAGTTTCGCTTGGCTCCCATTTCAAAACTGAGCTCATTTGTGTGATCCATGTCACCCTTGACTTCTATGAGCTTGTAATATGTTCTAATCACATCAGTCTGTGTTAGGGGCACCATCCAAAGACCTGTGAGCTCGGGTAGATGTGTATCTCCATTCAGTGTTGTTAGGTATGTGAAAAAGTGTGCATCTGTCCAAGATTCATGAGGTTTTCCTTGGTGGTTGTTGTTTGAGCCATTGACAGAGCAGCTTTGGAAACGCTTTTCAATACTGGAACTGCCATACGCTTGATTCCGCCCCAAAGATTTCCAGAGAAACCTGTTCTTCCTTGCATGTAATACTCGTAATACATGTAATACATGCAATACTCCACCTGCTTGGTAATAGCGATGAAGAGATTGGTGGCTTTTCATATAGGTAGTAAGCTTTACTGGGACTCTCATTTCGTTTTGCGAATGCCGATTCAAATATTTAAGTCGTATTAGTTGAAGTCTATGCTATTTCCGTGTGTATCTCTAACATCCACCTCGATTGATTGGAACGAGCGTGTGTTCAATTGGTGAACTTCGTAGTCAGGTCTACTAATACTCCAGTTTATTATGTCATCAGGACTGGTATCCCTAAGTGAAATGGTTTACAGGAGCGACCTGGTAGCTCCCCACGTTCATGTTCATGCTGATATAGACGAGAAGGCTATTCATTCCTCCAGTGATTCCTCCAGTGATGACCATGAGGTTGGGACTAACTAACCATGGGTTCCAGCCTTGATTTTGTTGTCTGCTGGTAAACTCAGAAGCTCAAGTAAAGGCCCAGAAAGGGTATTATTGTTAGCTGTTGCAATTTATGCTCTCATTATAGCCATATTCGCCGAGACTGTGAGGCCTGTGCTTTCAAGGAGCTTATTAAATATGACCACTAGTATGAATGCAGAGTTGTAGTTCCCAAGGTTTTTTTGTGAGAAAAACCATTAATTTGTTATTTTCTGTAACATATTAGATGTATAGTATGGCAGAGCTGATTAAAACACCTCTAATCTCCCGAAAACAATAGTGTCTCAGCTAGCTTGACTGAGCAATTTCATGCGCCATATTGTCCTGGTAAAACAGCAATCTTTATTTGGGAGAATAATGAAATTTGGTGCTATTTTTACGTATCCTAGTAAGGTTTAGTCTCTAAGAGAGGCGTTATATTTATCTGCTTGTTTCAACTTCTCACATTGGGATCTAAGCTGTTTTGCTTTGCTTAAAATGTTTCATGCCTCGTCGTGACCTCCTTTGTCAGGGTGGTCCATGGCTTTTTTTATTAGCTTAATGCCACTTCCCTGTTGTTGCTGTGTTTCATCATCACTCTCTTATGTTCACCAAGACAGCGTATCAACTGAGTCTTCTTCATTGAATGATAATCGTTCAAAATTTGTCTGCCTTTTTATTGGTGGGGTCGTCAGTATTCTAGGAGTTAGCAGGGGGGTAATTCAGCCCAAATACTGTGTACTTTTCAGTTGGAGCTCATTTGGCAACACCACAAAAAATTCTCTATAATAAGGAAGGATTTATTGACTGCACAGATTTTTGGACAAATTCAGGAACTTTGGCTTGCCAACAAGCTTGCCATGCTTTTGCAAACCTTTATATATTGATCTTAAGCAAAGAAGATAACCTTGATTTAATTAATGATAAATTAATATTAATTTTTGTCTTACTTTTTGTTTGTAGGCAAACTTTTAAGTTAAAAAGTCATTTGGTAAAATGTTTTTTAAAATGTTGAGAATAAAAAAAATTATTCAGAATTATTCATCTTCGACACACTGTGCATATTCCCTTTGTATATGTTTGCAGTATATGTTATTATGTAATAGTGCCTCAATTAGTTTAATCTTTTTTTAAATTAAGTTGTTTTTATTTTTTTAAATCTCACATTTGCTATAAGCACTTATACATTTTATGTTTGAATATTATATTGCGATTAAACAGTTATTGCTTATGATTTATTCTTGTTGTTTTGAAATATTTAAGTCGATCATGTTAGTATAGTGTTGGTTTATTTTTAAATTTGCAAATAAATAATAACTGAACTTGTGTAATTTTTATTTGTTGCCCTATTTTGTTGTTTTTATTAATCTGCAATCAATTTTTATTTTTACTACTAAAAATATTATTTAGCAAAAGCTGCTTTTCACATGCAATTTTTAACCCATGTAAATAAATTTAGATGGGCATGGGGCTGGGCGCAGGCAATCGCCCCCTGTCATGACAAGTCCTGAGTGTGATGCAAGCCAGGGAAAGATGACTCCTTCCAGCTTCCAGTCTATACTCGCCCTCATAAACTTTCCACCTTCCAGCAAGTGAAACATGATGTATCATCATAATCTATTAATTGTTTTTATCTAAGATTATCAGATGTGTTGAATTCTTGTGGCAGGGATTCTCACTTCGGAGTATAACCCCCTTCCTATTTTCCTTATATTTCCTTTAAAACTATTTCTTCAGCAAGATATTGATATTTTTTTAACAATGGTGTTTTTATTTTTATTTTTTATTTTTCAATGTTTTATCATGGTACTGCATGAGTTAAGGAAGTTTTGCTGCTTTCTGTACACTAATATTGGCTCACTATAAGGCTTAATAATAATCCATGGATCTCATTTCTATTCTGTTTTCCAACTTTATAGGTTAATTTTGTGAGATATCAGGTTTATTAGCAATTAAACTTCCTGAAACTGTTCACAGTTCAACTTATTAATAAATTTCTAATAAAATATGGGCTTATATATATATATAAATATATTTTAACTATTTCATAGAGAATGTATTATTAAAATTTGGTACCAAGTTTTAATTAAAATGTTATATCAAAATTTTATTTCGATATACAGCCAGAGTGAATTTTTTTCTAGAAGTGACTTTATGAATGACCAATTTCAGAAATTTTTTGGTTGATCAAAAAGTAAAAATATTTTTACATTCTATTGCCATTTTTGCTAAAGTAATATTTGGCCTGTAACTGGTGATATGCTTGTGGTTCTGGGAATTTAAAAAGTTGGTTTCTGGGTATACCGTCAGATGACTTCCTCAAAAGTTCTTTATTTATTTTAAAAGTTAGTAATTACCATGGTATATTTCTTGAACTGTCGGTATTGCTGTCTTGATTTTAAATTGTAAATTTTGATGATCTTTGTTATCCTTGTATACATAGTTAGGACTGTCACCAAAGCAATTGTGAGAATTTTGATACTAACGTGAAATTTAGTACTGAGAATCTTATAAAAATATGAAAGACCTTAACTGGGATTTTATGTTCCTTGAAAAATATCATAATGTTGGTTATGTAGGTTTATTATGTCATGATAAAAATGTTGATTAAAAAAGGAAGTTTTGTTTAAATCTATTAGCTCTCATGAAATTTAATATATTAAAATACAGTTTATAAGGTCAGAGTCTATCCAGGTGTATTTTGACACCTGTTAACCGGTTTGGGAGCCCAAAAAATTGACTAAAATGTTATAGTTTATCAATGTTTTTATCAAGATATTTATCAAAAAATAAAATTTTTAGATTACTAAACTTTCTACCTGAAGCTTATTATAACAGAATTTGCCACAATATCAGGGTAAATCAATGATTTTAAATTTTTATGTGCCCAAACTCAAGCAAAACAGGTGCCCCCAAACTAACTCTGGATATGACACTGAAGGTACTTCAATCCTAATGAAATTGATAATAATGTGAAATTTCCATGAAAAGGTTTCTCTTAAGGTGTCTATAAACAATATGAAATCTTACTGGCAATATATTTTTTTATATCCTTGTTTGCACATAACACACACATTGTAACATATCAATACTAGAATTTTGAATTGTTTCCTGTCAGATTTTAAAGATAACTGTAAACTGCATGTATAAAATAGTTAAAATAGTTATAAAATAGTTCTTAAAACCATAATTATAAAGTTCTGACAACAAAATGGCGATGCCCACTCTGAAATCTGACTCCCTATAAAAATAAAGTGTTTTTTAAAACTTTCACAAATCCTATCAAAGGTTTTTTTGACTGGTTTGATATTTTAGAAAGATTTCCAGTATTTGCCTTACTGTTTTGTTTGATTTCTGCAATTTCCTTAATCATGAAGTTATTATTTTTTAATATAAATTGAAATAGAGAATTCTGAACAATTGAAGCAATGTTCTTTCAAAAGTAGCAACTTCAGATAGCAAAAATATCCATTCACTTTCCACCCTTCAATGAATCCTTCAACGTATGGGTAGGCTATAATGATTTTCTGGAATACTCCATTGGGAGTGCTTAAGAACTAAATTTTTATTTCAGGAAATATTTTTTATAATAATCGCATTAAATCAATTGCATAAATGAATAGTTTTGTAGCACCTTGAGTTTTTGAATATTATTATACTGCTGTTCACTGTATCTTATAAATGAACATGCTATGGAGTTGTTATCACCAAGTTGCATTTTTCTGAGAAACAATCACTTATCAAAGTAAAATGACAAGAGTATGGTTAGATTGTTACTAAGTTTGAGTTATTTTTTCTGAATCATACTTTCAAATACTCAAAGATTCTGCTTCAGCTGGTCATAAAAGTTAAGAATGTTCTAATATATATTTTTAGGTTTTATACCTTTTAACATCTGAATTTTATATATTAGGATATGTCAGTACAGAGTTTAAAATGATATTTCTTAAAACATGAATAGCAAAGTTAACGATGCTATACGACTTCCCCTGTAATTGATTTAATTAATGATTGAATAAATAAATTATTTTAGGTTATTGAATTGACTCGTCGCCTTGGCAATGTTCGTAATGAACTCGGTGTGATGTATATGAACCAAGCAGCCAATAATACAAAATTATTTGGTCCTCCCACTGATATTGAAGTTAAGCTATGGAAAAAAAGCTTTTCATTTTTTCAGTATTCTGTTGAATCTTTTGAAGTTGTCCAAGATAGGTGACTTTTTAAATTTTTTTCTCTTGAAGCAGAATATTATCATTTATTGACATGCTTAACTTTGTAAAGTTGGTCATAATTGGTTATTTTTTAATTTCTCCGGCAACTCATGGATGACAAGAAGAAAATTTTTATTTTTTGAAAGTGCAATAGTCAATTGATATGTTTTGATATGATGTCATCTAAAGTAGGTTTTTAAATAAAGTATTGTTTAAAAAAATTGAAATGTTTTATTTTTTTAGAGAAAACTTAGCACTTATCTACTCAAACATGGGCAAGCTGATGCATTTATGTGCGCAAGTTTATGGAAATAGCTCGAAAACATCATTGCAAGATACTAGGGAACAATTTACACAACAAGAGAAAACTTATTTTGGAAAGGTTAGTAATTCTTCATTGAGATTTTTCAGATTTAGCAGAGCATCTTGTCAAACTCCGCAAATTTTATTTTGATAAAAAAAAAGAAAAATGGAGTCAAAATGTAGGGTCATGAATTCACCCATGTATACTCGTTTGTTTGTTCTTTCATCTGTCCGTTTTTTTTATATTTTTTGGGTGAAGTCCTTTTACCATAAGGGTAGAAAAGTGGCATTTTTGATATAAAAAAAATATATATATATCGTCATTTTAAGCCCAAATATAAAATTTTTTCAAAAACCATTTATTAAATTCTTCACAAATTTTGCATGAAATTAGAAGACAATAGAGAGCTTTTTTTGACCCATATGACGTGTCTTTTTCAGGTTTTGCATGGAATAAGAGAGTTGTATTTCAACATAAATATTTTCTTCACTCTAAAGAAGTTTGCACTATTATCAATCCAATAAGAGAAATTTTAGATTAATTTATTGTGATAATTTTTCAAATTAGGCTTTTGAATATTACAATAAAGCAATGTCAACTTTAAAGAACAATGATAAATCCACGATATGGAAAAGTGTTTCATTGGAATTATCTGGTTGTTATTTTTCAATGGCTGAACTTATGCAAGATTACACACCACTTAGATGGAATGCTGAAGAGAGCGTAAGTACTTCATAAATTCTAGAGTTAAATAAACACATGGTTTAACAAAAAATACCCTCAATGGTCTTTATCATTGAAGCTATTTTCTTACCCATATGTTTACCTGTTGAACATTCTTGTCAAGACCTTAAACATGCAAAATTTGGTTAAAAAATACTTATAGATATTTAAAAATAGCTAAATTGGAAATTTTACAATTATTATTTCTGATCTTAAAATTACGTTTATCTCTTGAAAAAATGTTGATCTATTTAAGTCAAAAAAATTTTTTATGAGAAAATATTTTAAAATAATTTTCTCTTTTCCTCCAATTTTTTAAACTTTAAGGCCTAGTCCGTGTTTGCCGAATTTAGTTTGAAAATGACGTTTTAATTATGAGATTTTGTTCCAATTCTTACAAAATTCTGTTCAATGTTACATATTATTATAATTGATTACTTTAGTTACATAAAATTTTTGATTTAGGCCTGTCTTTGGGGCCCTGAAACATGTCAAAGATATCAATGTTTTGGCATACAGGTATTTTGAAAATGTCTTTAGGTATTTTGCTTTCAAGTAGAGTGATTTATTATTTATCCTTATGTGCTCAAAGCAATTAAGCACGTAGTTCATTACCTTTGGATAATAAAAGATATATCTCACGCGCTGATAAAAGCAAAGCGTGTACATAGTATATTTAACCTTAGGTGATTAAAGACGTATCTAGTACGCTAATGAAAGCACTACAATATTCAGAACCTCTCCTTCATCTTGATGGTGGTTTTCCAAATAACAAACCAGTCAAAACTCAAGTTGCTTCTATTCATCAAAGGTTGGCTTCTTTGTACCATCATGTTTTGCGTAACCAGGTATATAACTTTTACATTCTACATTTTTCATCCTCAGTACTTGTTATTTAAATGTATTTAATTAGTTTTCTTAGTTAGATATTATTTATTATTTAAAAATGCCAAGATTTTCTTCAGCTGAAATATGTTATGGAACATGGAAAAGTTTTCTTAAATTTTAAGCATAACTATTTTTAAAAGAATTTAGGACTGGAAAGACATTTGCTAGAATTGGGTATAATAATGGTGGGAAAGGAAATTCCTGATATTTTAGCCATTAGTCTCTAGAATTTTTTTTTTTCTTTAGTTTTTTTTTTTTTTTTTTTTTTTAGATTTCTGATAATGGGAAGAAAAGTTACAGATCTCTCGCTGAACTCCACTATAAGAAAGTCTACCAGATCCTTCTACCGAGTGAATTCCCTTTTCAAATACTTCAAGCTTTCATTGAACACATGGCATTGTATGATTTTCTCCTCCAGCAACACCAATCAGTTAAGTTTGTAAAGCTGAAACTGGAGGTCTTGTCTAATGGAATCAATAATAATATGCTCAAAAAATGTATTGAATGCTTGATTTCAAATAAATTGAAAAACAATAGCGAAAATGAAGCTAAAAAAGAAGAAGAACTGCATAAAATATTAATGGTTTTGAATTCCCAGTTATCGTCTACATTTAAAGAAGCTATTGTAATAGCAAAGAAAGCTAAAAATACCGATCACGGGGATATTTCTTTGTTAAAACAATGCTTTGAAGTGATTATAAGGACTGCATTAAATGGTACCAAAATTTTTGATATGTTGAATTACCTTCATGTTATCCTTTCAAAGATATATGATGTTTACAAAGCTGAGCAATCAAAATCATCTGATTAATTTTATGTTTATATATATTACTTCTTATGATATATATTTATTTATTTTTAATTTATAAATATATATATATATATTATGTTAAAGCTCTTTATAAGATTTAAATTTAAATTCAGTTTTAT
>JAUZNK010098566.1:0-12027 GCA_035046665.1 Euphysa ruthae
ACTAATAAACTAATTAACACCTTTCAAAAACACTTGATTTCGAGCCTACGCTATTCCTATAAAAACTTTAAAATTTTTAATTGTAACTAGCCTGTTAATAGGAGCAGCATGACTCCTGAAACGTCGCTCAATAAAATTTTATAACTCATGAAATTCGTTTTGTCTCTTTAATTTAAAAATTAGTTATAATAATTTGTCTCAAATTATAACTTTTGTCCTGTATAGATTTATATCAGTATAGTGTTTTATAAAAAGAGGAGAACATTTTGTTTGTTAGGTTAAAATGCTAATAGAGATGTTTCGTACTTTTGAAGTATGAGATAAACTCTAAAGTGATTTTCCGGCAAAATTGAGTTTATTAGCTATTTTCATGTATATTCTGCGTATATCTTCAATCCATCGTTTTTTGCACGCTTGTAAAACATGTATCTCTTAAAGTTTTCTTTTGAATTTTTTAAGTTATGAAATGTTTGTGACTAATACCTAATACCATTGCTCGTTTAGATTGTTGCTGAAAAATATTTGATTGCAAACTGTTACTGTTATTGTTTTGGAGATATACCATCTTATGTTAATGTAAAAATAACATTTTTTTTTCGTTTACCAATAACAGTCCGGCTGTAAAAATCCATTCCTAAGAGCGTTGTCTCATTAGTAGGCGTAAAAGCTTAGCATTTTATGAAACTTTTAAAGAAAACAGTTTTGTTATCTCACACCCTACGATTAAATTTTAGCCAAGACAGTGAAAGTTAAGAACACATTATTTTTGAGCATAAGCATTCAAATGTTTAAAATTTACAATTTACATTAGAAAGGTTTGACTTATGAGGAATTTTTTTTGTCGAGAAAGCAGTGAAGACGGGGCATAGTAACAGAATTTGTCGAGCGATCGTCGGTGTTTAAGAAGAAAAAATCGTTACAGATTTTCGTTCAACTATTATATCGGCAATAGTTGAAAAAAAAATTAAATGCGGTATAGGCGTTTTGACTGTATCAATGGTATTTACCTAAATAAGAATTTTTGATAATTAATTATTCATAGAAAAATTCTCTCAGTGTTTATGGTTAGGCATTGAGTGATCAAAATTTAACCGCAGATATCAGCAAATTTATACATATGTTTAAATATTAATGAAGGGATTTTTATACCTTTGCCATCTTCTTGATTCATTGCTTTCCTCAGATGCCAGCAAGTTTATACATATGTTTAAACATACATGAAGCGATTTTCATACCTTTACTATCTTCTTTATTCACCAACTAAGTCATATATTTTAAAAAAAGGGCTTTAACGACTGGTGTGATAAAAGCAGTTTCATGATAAACCAAATCTAATTTGTTTGAGTTGAGTTGCGATTGTATATTTAATATGGGGAACCGACAAATTGCTGAGACAATATTTCCAGAAAGGCTTACGTGGAGGCTCATGAAGCACTTAGAAGTCCGCTTCTCGCTAGAAGTTCGTTCAATCAAACAACCCGACCAAATTTTCCATGACACAATGAGATTTGCTCAGAGATTTAGAGATAACATGGAAAATAAATTTCGGCCAAATTTGGGGAGTAACATTCGTTCCGCTATTCAAACCACTGTGCCAACTCCGCTTGTACTGGTCAAAAAGTCTAGCACATAACCATGTTGGATGGACACATGTCGGACAGACAAAATTGCACCAAATTTGTGACCCACTACGTATTTTTAAGAATTTGCGTGGAAGTCATAGGAAATGAATCAGTACCTCATAATATAAATTAGAAAAAATTTTGATGTAACATTTTTTTATAAATAAATACGAAAAAAAAATCTGTCCATCCAACATGATACCTCTCAAAATAGAACCTTATCCTGAAAACTTGATGTTAAAAGGAAACTGATGTAAATTTTAATGATTACTTTAAATCATCTATTTTCAAGTAAAAGAGTTATCTATAAAGTATAAGTCCTTCCGAGTGAAGAAAAAAGCATAAGAAATGTCCATCCAACATGATTGAAAAAATATTAATTGTCGTTTTTTGCCACTGTTCACAAAGTGGACAAGAAATCCAGGAAGATCTAGTTTCGCCAAGAATCAACTAACACATGTTTCATTCACACTAAACCCATCTTTTAAATCAAAATGAGAGCAAGGATCAGTCAAATCACCGCTATTAATGTTAATGATTAGCAAGTGATGAGTGGTCCGAAAATCTATGCCTCGGATATCTCAACATTCGATCTTTCTTAAAACTTTATTTCTATTTCGACGTTTCCTTATAGCGTTATTTCCATATATTTTCCTTAAAACCTGTGGGTCCTTCTATATATATTAGCTCTAAGCTATCTGCTGGCCCCACACTAAAAGATTCAAATAAGTAGGAAATACGTATATAAACTTATGTTTTATAAGGTTAAGAACCAAGAACGGTCAAAAAACAAAATGGGGAAAAAGCATAATAAAGATATAAAAACGAAAATCCACCAGCAAAATTTTTACTGGCTCTGACTTGTCCTGCTTGTCAGTTAATCCTGTTTTAATGCCTCAAATTGTTTTTCGTTTTTTCCCCTGATTCGGTCGACTTTCTGGCCATTTTTTTAATTTGAGATGAAACGTGTCAATTTGTAATTACATGAGTAGTACATATTGTCGACTCCAACAAAATCAAACACGTCTCTAATACTGCCGCTTCTTTTATTATATGCAATAATGGTTGAGTTTCCTCCTATTTAATATGTGGATCGCTTTATGTGTACAGTTTTTGGACATTTTAACCAAATATTTTTGTTTATTGACTCATTAGCATTCTGTGTAACGCCAAGAATTTCAAAAGCTTGTTCTGTCTCTTCTTTTGGAAAAGTTATCGTGTGTAATAATAATCATTTATTTTCCAAAAACAATTATGCAACAAAAAAGAATTTTATATTTGAAATATACAACTATTTTATAAAAAATCATTAAATATTAACAAAATTTATTTATAAAAAAAAAAAGACACATTAAGTTGGATGGAATCATTCTTACAGAAAAACTGGCCAAAGGAGTTTAGTATAGTATAGTATAGTTCTTGACAAGATCATAGGTTCATGCAAAAAGTACCAGCACAGATGCATTGATAAATGATAGAAAACTTTTCATACTATTTTGTTTTATGGGATGGAACATAAAGTTTACCATGATTAGAATTTTTTTTTGAATGATTATGAGTCATTTGAGCTTCACTAAAGAAATTCGAAATTGAAGTTGGAAGATTTTTGTTAAAAGAATCAAGAACGAAAAAAATTTTTGTTATTTTTACAAATAGATGTATATAAGGGAGTTTTTAGTTTTTTTAAAAGATATTAAGAGCTGAAATTTTATGGTTCGAACAGATTGACGTTGAACAGAAATTATTTTATTTGTACGATAATTTCCTGGTTGTCCCCAGATTTGAAAGCAGTAAGAAGAAAATAGAGAAATAGATATTTTTAAGAGCAGGTTCATCAAAAAAGTAAAAAATTTTACATAGCATACTGTTAGATCTATTTAACATTTTTTTGAAGTTCAGATATGTGAAACTGCCATGAAAGATTAAAATCTACTAAAACACCGATGTACTTTACAAATTTAGAATGAAAACTTTTTGCTATTGATTTTTATCTTGATTTCCTCATTTATTAGATTCCAAGTTGCTGAGAAAATAATAAACTCTGTTTTTCTACATTCAGAGATATTAAGCTGGCATTAAGCCCGTGGTCTATATTCTTTAAATTAAAGTTTGCATTTTTACAAATAGATTGTAATTGATTTAATGATGTACAGAAGATTTGTAATATCAGCAAAGAGATGCACTGAAGATAACCTGACAGATTTATGTAAACCATTAATATAAATCAAGAATAACAGAGGGTCTAAAACAGATCCTTGAGGAACACCAAAGAAAATAGATTTTAGAGAAGATTCATGCCCATTAATAGAAACAAAATGTTTGCGATGATATAGATAAGATTGAAACAAATTCTTTGCTATACCGCGAATACCATAATAATCTAATTTTGTAATTAGGATACCATGATCAATAGTATCAAATGCTTTTTGAAGATCAATAAAATTTCCACACGCAAAATGATCAGTACCAAGAGCCTCTCTGATTTTTTCAGTTATACTTATGAGAGCATGAGAGGCTGAATGATAAGATCGAAACCCAAATTGAAGTTCAGTCAAACTGTTGAGGAAAAGTACAATCTGGAGTACATCAGTTTTTCAGGAAGTTTGCTGATGTTGGATGAAAATGTGGTTGGTCTGTAGTTATTTCATAAAAATTTAGAATATTTTTTTGTATAAGGGCAGAACAGAAGTGATTTTCAGAATGTCAGGAAAGGTGTAATTTTCAAAGAAGATGTTAAAAAGTTTAGCAAGAATGGGAGAAAATTCATTATTGAAATCTTTAAGCATACAAGTTTTATGCTATTAGGTCCAGATGCCTTTCTAGACTTCATGTTTGGTATGAGTGAGGAAATTTTAAGTTGATCAGTAGCAGAAATAGTAAATTATGAAGATTTTGATGTTTAAGATGAAGATTGAATGTTAGTTTTAAATTTGTGAGCAATAGGGGTGAAAATTATTTAAATTTTCTTAAATATGAGTAGGGCCTGTTGTATAAGAGTTATTTTTTGCAACCAATTTGGAATTTTGAAAACTTGTGTAATTTTTAACATTTATAGATTTTTAATTCCTTTCCAAGTCTCTCGGAGATTATTTGCATTCTCAGAGAAAAAATGAGGAAAATATGGGGTTTTCCAAACGTTTTTATTTGCTGGAAATCAAACCAAAATATGAACTCGTAGAATATTATAAACTTTTTGGTATATTTCTATGTATTTTTGTGATGTGTGTGTGTTTTTTTTTAATTGATTTGCAGGACCCTCTCAAGGTTCTTCTTTAATTCATGATTACTTTTATGTTAGGTAAAATTGGAGGCAAGATCATGAAAGGAAATGCAAAAAATGTGATGACCAGGTGTGTGACGTTTTTTTATTATCATATTTTGATATTCTTCAAGGTTTAGTAGAAATTAGTCAAAACTTTGCATGGGAAAGTTTAATCAAAGCAAGTAATTAAGTATTTATTCTGCCTTTGACAAAGATAAATTTTAATAAACAGTGGTATCAAGATAAATTTTATGGTAATTAATATTTTTTTCATTCATGTTGGATGGACATTTCTTAAGCTTCTTGCTTCAAGGATTGATTAACGTTTTTAGAGCAACGAATGTACGACTCATGGAACTGTTCAACATGAAGGGGAAAAACCGTGGGGAAATGACAATGATGGTGTTTGAAGATAAACACTTGCTCAAAGCAATAATCGGTGATAAGTGACCTTTGTTTTCATACATTTAAAACAATAAAAATAAGTCATGAAATCGGATCTAAATGTGATTTTGGTTGGACAAGTGTTATATAGGAATAGTCTTTTATTTCAGATGGTTTTACATTATTAATTTTTATTTCAGAAAGTGTTATACCACTCCACGAAAACGTCAATATTATTTTATTTTAGATGGTTTTATATATATTTTTTTTATTTTCGAAAGCGTTATGCCACTCCACGAAAACGTCACAGAAGCAACTGTAAAAGTACATATTGGAAACGTCTTAAATTGTTCGCAATTTTCTTCTGGGACCAAAAAATGTTTGTTTTAGTAGAGGAGGTTTTATAGTTTTTTTATATACTTCCTATATATGTTTTTTCTTTGTTACATTTTACATAAACATTTATTCTTTATATACAGCTTGTTTTTTTTAGTGTGTTGTTAAAGTGGACTTTAAGTTGTCATTTGAAGAATAATTTCAAGGGAAATGTTACTCATAGGAGAAAGATATCAAACGATATGGGATGGGCTACTTATTGTAACGTTGATATAACTTATTACAGCGTTAGTTCAACGTTGACTAAATGTTGAAATCATGGCGTTATACCAACGTTATCATTTTAACGTTTAGTCAACGTTGAACTAACTTTTTAATACGTTATATCAACACTACAATATAACGTTATATCAAAGTTTTAGGTTTTTTCATCTCAACGTAATTTTAACGTAATTTCAACATTAATTCGAACGTTAATTGAACGTTATTTAAACGTTTTTGTGCCCGCTGGGTAGTCAGGCATTCTATTGAATATGTATAATCAGTAAGTAAACTAGCAAGTAAGCAAGCAAGTAGTTATTCTGCCGCAAACAAATATACATATGCTATGAAACTTATAAGACAAGAGAAAGCGATAGCAAAAAATAACAACAAGAATAAACATCAAAACAAAATGGTGGCAAGGATAAGCAGAATTTTCTGGCACAACAACATTTCCATTGCGGTCCCGTTAAAAATCACATACAGAAACATAGAAATTGATTCAGCCGAAGTACAGTAAAAAAAAAAAGAAGAAAATAACAAAAAAAAATTTAGAAAAGAAAATAAAAAAAGTTTTTTTTTTACAGAATTTTAGTCTATATTTATTAAGTCTGCGAAACACATCCAGAGAGGTAAAATATGTTTCCTTGATCTTACGTTTAAAAACATTATAGCTTTTGATTGATTTTATTGCATTAGAAAGCCTGTTCAATATAAAGCGACATTTTGATGACAGACAATTTTTTCCTATGGTCGATCATCTCACGGGTGTATTTTGCCTTAGATGGCTGTTGCGTAGAGGGATTCTTCTATTTATATCTACTATTCAGTCCCAAAATGAGAAAAGATAACAAGATATATATATATATATATATATATATATATATATATATTTTAGCCGTAAATACAATTTGACAATATATTAAAATTTATAGCAACTAACTATAAAAAAATACTATTAATGTTTTCTTAAGAACGTACGTTGTAACACTTGTTACATACATAAAACAACTTTTTATGCTGCTGATAATGAAAGAAAAGAAAAGAAAAAAAAAAAAAAAATAGAAAAAACTTGAAAGATTAAACAGTCTTAGAAGAGTTTTTTTTTTGTCCCATTTAGCGAGTCGCTGCTTTAATGAGACATTTGCTAAGTGGAATGGTTTTTTTAAATAAACAACATGAAAACCAGTGCCAGCATAATCCATGGTCAGTTACCCATCAAAACCTAACTGTCCCTGTTAATAGTAATGACCACTGTGATGTAACTAAATTTATGACTTAGTGATATACTCATACAGTAATGCTTTGATTTATATCTTATTTAGGTATTACGTAGTTTTTCATTTGCAAAGAAATATTTGATTTGATTTGTTAGCTCTTTTTATGAAAAAAAAGAAGAAGAGTTTTTATCTAAATTAAACGTTGATAGTTCGCCATCATTCGCCATTATGGTATCCCGTTCGTCATCATGTTACCCATTCGCCATTATGGTATCCCGTTCGTCATCATGTTACCCATTCGTCATCATGTTACCCATTCGTCATCATGTTACCCATTCGTCATTATGGTATCCCGTTCGTCACCATTTTACCCATTCGTCATTATGGTATCCCGTTCGTCATTATGGTATCCCGTTCGTCATTATGGTATCCCGTTCGTCATTATGTTATCAGTGCGTACGGACGTCGTCCATAGAAAAAAAAATAAAAAACGTATTTCCGGTAGTGGTTTTATCAAAATATATACACGTGATGGAACCCTCAATAAAGCCCAGCTAAGGAAAAAGTTTACCAAAGAGAAATTGGCCGCAGTTATTCTTTCTTTGCGCAAAGAAAAATGATACTTGGTTAGCTTACTCTCTGAAATCAACGCCTTGAAAATTGCTGTCGGCAAGCTTCAGTCAGTTAAACAAACCCTACAGTCACTTTCAACCCAGTTTACCGACCCTAATTTGATCGAATGCATTATAAATCTTGAAAAGGCTACTCATCAAAACCAACAGTACTCACGCCGTGATTGTATTGAAATCGTCGGTATTCCAACAAATATTAACGATAACGTTTTAAAAAAAGTACGCGAAACACTCACTTATATCGGAGCTCCTACTTCTCCAAATGATTTAAAAGCTTGCTATAGTTTAGAAGAAAAATCAATCAGTCTTTTTTTTTAAAATAATTTTTGTTAATATTTAATATTTTTTAATTAAATAAATATAATTTAAATATAAAATTCTTTTTAGTTGTATGATAATTTTTATTTTAAATTTCATAACAGTAATTTATTAACTAACGCTGTTAATATACAATTTAAAATGTACGCGAATGTATCTGAGACATAGAACTATTTTCTTGTATAATATATATGTATATATATCCTTCGCTCAATAAGCTTAAAGCATGAAAATATGAGCATATTTTGAAAAATGCAATCAGCCCTCGGAGAGAGTTGAACTCTCGACCCCTGGTTTACAAGACCAGTGCTCTAACCACTGAGCTACGAAGGCTGCTACAAATGCATATATAATTATACTAAAATTACATTCTATTTTAGCATCAGTTTAAGAAATTAAAATTTGAGTCGCTTATTTATTCCACAGTAGTTGTTTTTTTTTTTTTTTTTTTATCAAATTCGACCGATCGACAATTCATGTTCGTCGCTAAGAAATATGAACACTTTGTTATATTCATAAATTCAAAAAAACAAAAAGATATAAGTTGAAAGTAAACAATGATGATGTTCCTTAATGCTTTTTTTTGGCGTTTTCTTTTTCTAAGGTTTGGTTTTTCTAAGAGCAAGGGTAACTAATCGAACACAGGCAGACATTAGATCGCTTTAACGAAATCGTTGGAGTGATTTTCGATTAATAAATTCAAGCGAACATCAGCCAGATAAAATCAAATTTGTTTAATGTCGTTCATTTTTTTTTCGTGTGTTTATTGAATTCAAGAGAGCTCTAATAGTATAAAATTTGTCATGATAAAAAAAATATTCATGGCAAAATCGTGTGAGTTTGACAGCGACATCTTATTAGTTTCAAGTAACCTTAATTTTGATTAAAAAATATTTTTCCTCAACTTTTTGCACTCTTTTAAACGTTTTGTCTTGCGACATGTGATCACATTTCGTGATAAGCGAAATACTTAAGTAAACTGTTGAATGTGAAACAGGCGAAAACCATTACAAATCTAGAAATCGTTCTGATGTGTTTCAAAAACATTAAATTATAAAGGCGTTACATTGTTTCAAATACCAACGAGAAAAGCTGAGTGTTATAACGAAGAGGAGAAGCAAGATGTGGGTGTAATCACTAGTTATCGTGATTTTGACAAAAGCCTAAAAGAAAGTGGAAAATGGAAGTATTTATAGACAGGTTTTTCTAGAATGTGGTAAAAAAATTAAAGAATAAATGAAAGAAAAATTTTATTATTTGAAAAAAAATTATTCACTTTTAAAGCATTACAAGCTTATGCAGTCATTGCAATATTTCGTTGTGCACGAATCATTGCAATGTTTCGTTGTGCGCGAATCATTGCAATGTTTCGTTGTGCGCGAATCATTGTAATGTTTCGTTGTGCGCGAATCATTGCAATGTTTCGTTGTGCGCGAATCATTGCAATGTTTCGTTGTGCGCGAGGTTAAACCTAGGTAATATATTTGTGGTGTATTGTTTGTTTTTTTTTTTCAAGTTTCAATGTATTTTTGACTTGGAGATAAACGTTTATTAACAAAATATCCCCCGTTGCTTTACACACCTGATATTTATCTCAATAACTTTATGTTTAATCAATATAACGTATGTAATTGCTAAACGGCTTTAGCTGATAGCCCATAATTAGAAGCCAACAGTTGAAAATTGGAGTACAATGAACGTCCATGTGCGATACCTCCCTCACAAACATATCATTATTGCCGTCATAAAGTTATCATAGAAATTTTTAAATTATTAATTTTTATTATTAATCTTAAAAGAGATGAATGTATGAAAATCATTCGTCTCACATTTCCATTAAGAATTAATTTCCCTGATAAAATTCTCATTAAAACTGTACTTTCCTTAAAATCATTTCGAAGTATGCCTGTCTTACGTCTTACGTAACTCCTATTTCAGCGATGTTTTCACATTTTACATTTCACATTACAGTGATAGAATTCTGGAAATTTTATTTTTTTAATGTAATCTGTCTCACAAAAAGAATAACACGTAATTCTGTGTGATATTTGACCCTTTATTTAAACATCACCGAAATATACATGTTAGCAATTTTATTCTAAATTTAGTAAAAGACAAACATGACTTTAATTTTACTCAAAGTTCTGATTTTCACTTTTTTTCACGCGATGTAAATAAAGGTAATTATAAGTTTGAACTCGGAAACAGAAGACGATGACAATAGGCTTTCAGACCTGAGGTTTTTTTATAGATTATGTTCGGGTAATCCATCAAAGCATTCTTCCGAAATGCCATTCTCTGAGGAATTTTACAAGGGTGAAATTTTACTAGTACCTATTTCTTTTTTAAAAATAACCGGTTTGAGAATCAAATAATAAACAATTTTTTTAAAACTCAAGGCACTCCTAATAGACTTCTTTATGGGACAGTTGTTTACTTAACAATCATAACTTTAAAAAATTAAGAAAAGAAAAAGGGAATCAAAAAATATAACGAGTATTTATCATTTCAATCAACTCTCATGGTCAATTTGACAAATGCTTATTCACGGTGATAAAATTTAGTTTAAAAGACACTATTATATGATGCTGTGGACAAAAGCTTTCGTATATATTTGTTTATCGAATAGAATTTACTCGATGACATCTTGAACTTAAAAAGAATGATTATGAAATACATAAATTTTGATAGTTTAAATTTAATTAAAAAGTATTTTAAAACTCTCCTTGATAAGATTAAACAAAAGTTAATAAATTTTCACAAATCTCATGAATTGATTATATGACAGAGGCTGACTAAGCGAGGCTTTAAATGCACATGCTGACTAAGCAAGTCTTCAAATATGCACATAAAAATATCTCTTAAAATATAATTCTTACCCAACAAGTATGTCTTTTAAATGAATATTGTTATGCCATTCGGATAAGATTTTTTACTCTGTTTAAAATACGACAACGTCAGCTAAATGTTAAATACCTTTATGATTATAATTTCTAGCATTATTGATAGAGGCCTTTTGTAAAGATTTCAAAGAAAAAATTATAATAGTGAAAAAGAAAAGAAGTTTTATAGAATATAGGTAATCTGAGGATTATCTCAATTCAGTTATGTATTCAACTTTATTTAAATTTTGGTTTACTGCATTTAGTTATTTTAAAAACCTCGCATATAAATAGAGATAGTAAACTGAATATGTGTGAAAGTAACCGCTAATATCCAATTGATATCACATAATTAATAATGCATTATTTGTGGTAAATCTGCTAATTTAACGGTCAAAATCAACAGACCTTATAAATATAGAATATAATTCTGTACAAACCCTATTTAAAAAAAAAAAAATACATATAATTTTTGCTGACTTTATTCAAAAATGCTGATGTTTGCTCAAATTTTAATGATAATTCACGAAAATTATACATTTCGTGAAACAGAAATTTTTTGAGCTTTCAAACAGAAAATTTATAAATAAATAAATAAATATATATTTTTTGATTAATTTTAGTGGGAAGGATAAAATTTCGGACCATCGTCGACCAAAAACACTAATATACACAATGATTTTGTTAAAGAAATGTTTGGAATTTTTTAGAAGTATCAAACTTAATCAATCGATAAAATCGATATTAATAGGTATATAAATTCAATCAATTAAATAAAACAACATAAAATAATTATAGATTGTGACAGTTACACATTAGATTAAAAGCGCTGATTAATAAGCAGAAAAGGATTTATCTAGGATCCTGCTTTCTTTGTGCAGGAGCAAAAGAGAAAAATGAAAAAGGTTTTAAACAATTTGAGAATCAAAATATAGATGTTGTTTATTAAAAACGTTTTTTCGTTGTGCTTCTCTTCACATAAAAATTTAAATTTCTTTACAGTCTTTTTATTTTTTGATTAAATAGTATTTTTATGTTATTTTTATAGTATATTTACATTGATATCATAAGAAGGCGCAAATATCTCGAGCCTAATTTATCAAACAAAAA
>JAUZNK010098577.1:0-12026 GCA_035046665.1 Euphysa ruthae
GCCTCATATCAGCATTGTTCGTGATTACTAGCATCATTATTAAACTGTAAGATAACTTTAAAAATAAACCGGAAATAGTATGTTAAATCGATTTATGTTGTTTACAACAGTTTTTATAAAATCGTTCACTATCATAGCTTTTCAATATACAATATGAAATGTGAGGTGTTCTGATGATGAATGTCATATAAAAACCATTTGCATGATTTAAATATATATTTACACTACAGTGTTTTTAATTTCTATTCGGTTTATTTTTTATAATTAACTCAAACCTTTTTCACGAAAATTTACGCTGGCGCATTGAGAAAACATATACAATCATATAAACTTTATGACCTGTTTTAGCTGACAACATAAAATTTTTTTGTTCCATGAATGTATAATTCTGGTGGAAAATAAATAAAAAATTTATATTCACAACCACAAATTAGATTATAGCCAAAACTGCAGCAATAGTTTCTTTCTGGTTTGAGTAGATCTTCAACGTTGTAATGCCTATTATTAACGACTGAAGCATAAAAAGGTTGATGCGATCAGTAAAAAAAAGTTAAGAATTTCAATAAATCATGTCGATTTCATTTTGGTAAAATGGATCCATCACAAAAAAACACTAAAAAAAGAATTTCACACTTTCGATTCAAAAATTGAAGAAGACAGACACCCGCGTTTGAAGGACCTCGATCCTGGACTTGTATCTCATATAAAAGTTAAATTACTTATTGTGTTGGCAAATAGTGACAGACAAGCATTATTTGATGAGAATATGTTAGCGTTATCATAATACATCACTAGATATGCATGTAAAGGAAATCAACAGAAGACTTGATCCAGGTATATAAATCTTTGTTAGACAAAACAGATGCAAAAAAAACATACCAGCAAATCAGTTTCCCAGAAACTGATATTAGCATGATTGACGTATCAGGTGCTTGTGCAGACTACAGAAATATTGGAAAACTATTAAACATTTCAACTAAACGTGCAACATATGATGGCTGTAGTGAGTTTTCTATGTTTGATTTCTTCTGGAAAAGAAGTCCTGTTGACGAGAAAAATTCCGTTATACAAGTTCTTAAGCTGTGAGCTACGAAAAAAAGAACCTAACGTTTTACTCTTGGTTTGAAAAAAGAAATTTATTTGTTATGCTAGTAATAAATGTGGCGTCGATCATACTCCATTGTTTACTAGTGTACAAATGATTTCCGTATATCCGATACCTGAAAATTATTGTCGGCACTAGCTTATAATATATTCTTATAATATATTCTCCCGGTACTTGAAAGATGTAGAAGAACTTGAAGGTTCATATGAGACATATGCTGATGCATTTGCAGACTTTCTTGATTCTTATGACTGTCTACAAGCGTTAATAAAATTGTTATAAAAGGCCAAAAGAAATTTCGAAAAAAAGTACAATAATCAATTACCCAGTACACATCTTGATCAATCAGTACCACAGTCCAGTAAATCAAGTAAATATGACACTCTACAACTTTGTCAGAAATGTCTTAGTTAAATTTTGGTGCCGCAATGCTGTGAGACATGGCATCAACTAACAAAGAAGGTTTTGATAACATTAATGAATTACCAAATTATCTTATGGTGGTCCTGACTTTAATTGATATGCATATGAAATTAGATCTTTGGGTTTGGATATGCCAAATAATACTATACATTGGATACAAAACATTTCCAAACACTGCGAAAATGCTTCCAGAATACTTAAACAAGACATAACTTTAATTTACCTTTAATTAATCTATCGTCTGCTAACAAGCTGCAATGTGTCATTATTTCAAATAGCTTACGCTGAATTCTTTCCAACAATAACAATCCATATTACAACACAATCTGATTCGTCTGCTTATTCAAGGTACCGCAGGTGTTGCTAAGACTTTTGTTAATGCAACTCTCATCTATATTGTTGGTAATTTATTTTGTAGAAATAATTCAGTTTTGAACTTGGCTCCAATTGGTGCCGCATTTGTGCTTTTACCTGATGGTCACGCTGTGCATCCAGTTACTTCAATAACAATAGATTCGGAAAAGGAAATAACGAGAGATTTCAGGATAAGTTAAATGTAATGTGCCTCAACTTGGATGAGCGTGATGTTTTTTCAGACAGAATGATAGCTTGGTGTTCACAACGTTTTGGTGAATCAACTAGTAGCCAATCATGTTTTTTTTTGGAAATCTAACGATAGTTAACTTTTTTGGTGATCACAGACACAGGATCAACTAGGATCAGTTGGAGACTTGCATGTTCAACCATAAAATATATAGAAATTTCCTTGCTACGCAATTTAAAGACCTTTTGACCAATGTATACCATTAAAACAATGACGCAAACACCTAATCAACTAGAAATATTAAATCGGATGTTACGTAATAGAAGGGGTTCAATTACACAACATAATTGGCTACAAGTTAACAATAGCAATGAAAAAGAAATACCCTTGAGTGAGCTCCATAATTTTAAGCACAAGAAACTATTTATTGACAATGATGGAAACTTAGGAAGAATTAATGAAAAAAATCGTTTTAAATTGTCGAAATCCGGTGTTCCAGTGGCCATAATTTTACCCAAATTTCCGATCCTCATCACAAAAATATTGGCAAGCGTGGGGAAAATTAAAGCTCTGAACATTACTTGCTGTTGGTGCAAATGTGATGCTTACAAAGAAAATCAAACTGGATTAACTGGAATCGGATTAAATAATGGTACTTTGGGTGTTAAAATTAGTATACTTTATGAACCCGGCGTTTTTCCATCCTCACTTCCCACAACTATTGTTGCTGACTTTTCTGGATACAATGGACCTTCGTGAATAAATGCCCATCCTACATGAGTTCCAAATTCCAGAAACACAGGAAGGTTTGAGAAGAACTATTGGAGCAGAAAAGGTATGCCGGTAATGCTTGCTAATGCTTTACCAATAGCAAAATCTCATTGTATGACAATCGGAAAAGGTAAACTCATTATCGTGTGAAACTGGCAAGTTCATGGAGCAACTCAACCTCGGTACAAAGTGTAATGCATTTGCTCGTGTTGAACGTGAGTCAAATTGGGCTTTATTTGAAAAATTACCTACTAAAAGATTGCTCTATAATAAGACCATCCCACATAGAGAGTAGAAAGAAAGAAAGAAAGAAAGAAGAAAGAAGGTTACAAACCCCCCACAACCAGACTGTAGATCAATGGAAAGAATATACAGATGGAACTGAAGCGTACATAAGGTTGTTACAGGAACTGAAAAACATTTACAATGATCAAAGTACAGATAGTTTATGTGCAAATACTTTCTATCCCCACTCATCAAATACTTTATAGAATCTATCTTACACTGCATTGAATACTGTCTATGCTCCAAGAAAAATAAAAACAGCCACTTAACCAACTCATCAAATCACTTTAAAAAATCAAACCTATTCAGTTATTACCATTTTCGAAAATTACCATATACCACCATATACCATATACCAACACTCCACTTATCAAATGTTGTATTGTCATTTATAATATTGTCTTTCTTGCAGGCAAAAGAATTAAACCTATTACTCAGCTCAACAAATAACCACCTTTTTCTCAGCTCATTGCATATCCACCAAAAATGAAACCTAATCAGTTTCTACCTCTATCAACAATTATCATATTCTACCTACCCACCTATTAAGTATCATATCATCATCTGCCTATCCACTGCTGAAACTTGTATACCGTCTAAACAACCCCGCAGAAAAACTTAATTAAAGAATGGAGGAGTTATAGAAAAAGGAATTAAAGGAATAAAGAATTTAATGCAAAAAATAAATGAAGAAACGAAGAAATAATGAAATGACGAAAGGAAGAAATAATAAAAAGAAGAAATGAAGAAAAAAGAAACACACCTTGTATGCTCTAACTCCATCAACTACTTCACTTTTTATCACCAACTATCAAATATTTTATAGAATCTATCATACACTAAATTTAATTTTGCCTATATTGCAAGAAAAATAAAAACACAAACTCATCGATCATCGAATTACTGCTAAAAATCTCTATCGACAATTACAAATTAATTAATAAAATCTGGAGTCACTCCTTTTGGTCAGCTCTTGCTATTTGAGTGGACACCTCCGAATTAACTTAATGTTAAGTTAACAATCCTAATTTTTTTTTTCTTTTTTTTCTATATATAATTTATTCTTAGTTATTATGAAAATCTGCATTGTATTTTTTTTATTTGTTTAATTTTGGAAAATGTACTTATCTTATTTTAGCTCTGAATTATGATGATGTGTTTTGTTTTGATATGGTCAAAAAGGTGTCAACCAAAATTTCAATGGTGATGGGGAAAAGTTTTGTCCAGACTTTTAAAATTGTGTATTTGGTCCACAAAAAGAATTCCTGAAGAAGTTCGATCATCATTGGATTTGAAATAGCAAATCATTTTTTAGCATCAAACTAAGAAAAGAAAGCTTAATTCACTCAAAAAAGAAGTTAGAAAATCAAGAAAAAGTCTTGAAAAGGTACATTAAACGCTGACCCAAACAAACAGCTCTTTTTATAGCTACCCATCATGTAAAAATATATATTGTCAATGTTCTAGGAGTGCAACACTCCTACTTATTACGTCCCTTTACACAAATCTTCATGTTTTCCATAACTAATGTTGCCAAATATATTATATGTCAACTGATCTGATATAGTTGTACCTGAAACACTGTATTTTTGTATGATAGGTAATATGGTTTGTGCATTTCGTGCATCAACTGGAACAAGAAACCTAATCTTGGCATCTTCATTGGTACCCCCCAAACATCCTTCGTTCTGCAAACATTCTTCCTCTCTCATGTTCAGGTCAAGCAAATAACGACTCATCGATTTGCCCAGTAGAGTTTAGGCCACCAATTCTAACAGGATTAGCAATGAAATATTCTGCACAGATATCACACATATAGGTTGGTTACAATGTTATCACTGCAACCTAATTCATAATTTAGTTTTTTTTTAAATACTTTCTCATAAGGCCAATACTAAATTTTATCAATAATCTTAGACAGACAGTGGTAACTTGCATTTTTCAAAAGTTGTTTGGTGACGTATCGATAATTCTTTACGTCTAGGTCTCCAATTACCCAATGTTTTACCACCAGAGCATTCATCTTCATCTGATTTCCACAGTTTAGACAGAAGTTGTTGAAATGCGCGGTTATCACTCTATGCTGTTGACAACAATCGTTTGTAGCTTCTGGTGTTAATATTACAGTTGTCAACATTCGATGCGTAAAGCCACTAACATCTGGATAATTCATTCTGCCTTAAATGTACAATTTGCAGAGATTTTTTTAAATTTCAATTTTTAACCCGCTGTTGATATTGTAGATTCTAGTGCTAATGTTACTACAGCTGTCAACATTGGTTGTGTAACTCTGTTTTAATGTTTTTTAAAAACTCTGCGAAAATCTGTTTGAATATATGTTTAATTTTTTTTTTTAAAGTTCCGCAAAAACGCCGTGTGCTCCGCATTGGTGTGTATACTGCATAAGTTCAGAAATTATCTTTGAAAGTAATCTAAATATTATATACAAACATTACGAAATATATAATAGATGTTTTTGTCCTCAAAACTAATTCCGTAATTTAAAGAGTGTTCAAACCCACGTGTGGCCCATTCAACATAAATCCAGGTGTTTGAATTAATTAAAAATCTATTTAATCAATAATTTGGGGTAACATGTATGCAATGAAATAAGTGGCCAACCCTCAGTGGAAAACGTTATTTTTCAAGACTATTTTTGTAAATTTTCAAAAGAAAATGGTTAAGGACCAGTGATACTTTTATACAGTGATACAGTTATACAGTAATAGGATTGAGCGTACTTTTACAAAAACTAACCCAATTTTCCAATCTCTCATTTCTGTTGAATGAAGCAATCACGGGCTGGAATTATCCAATCTCTTGCATTCAGTTGAAGACTATGCAAATAAACAATTGTAAAAAATTTATCACTTCTACCTGAAACGGTTGCGTCCAATCACGGATGCTGCTCAACAGCACGTAACTCTCTGGAAATATCGTACCTCGTGTTTCTGTTGAATAAATATAAAAGGCTTTCAACTTCGGCTGCAAAACTTATAGCCTTCTCAAAATTACATATATTTTTGATCTAAAAGAATTTACTTTCAGCTTTCCGAAACTGTTCACACAAGAAAATATTAAAATAGTTTTATTATTTTAGTGAATCTTAAGCTTGGTGTTCCCAAGTTAAGATTCCTATGAATTAACCATATCTCTAGTTTAATTATCTGAACCCCTAAAAAATGTCTTTATATGATAATTATGTTAATTGCAGCTTGCTTTAACACAAGAATGTTATAATTATATTATTATATCAGACTTTCTTTCCACTTTATTGCTTTTTGTTTCTTTTTTTCACGCTATTTGCTCACTTATTATCTGTAATCTTTGTTTAACACTTCTGTAAATAAGTCTTTTTCTTTTTTCTGAAAATATTTTCTTCACCTCAGGGTTAGATCAAAAGTAGGTCAAACTTTTCGAATAACCTAGTAGCGCAAAACACAAATTTAATAATTATAATAAAATTATAATAAATTAACATAATTCCAACAACGAATATGTACGTTACCGCCCTCGAAGATGTGTCTGATGTATTTGGTCTGCGCTGAAATGCAAGAGGTCTGCACTGAAATGCAAGAACCTTGAGCTTGCCATGTCATATTTATATATTTTCTACTTCTAAATCATCTGGAAATTGTCTCTTAAGTTCGATGTCATCAATCTTATTGGGGATAACACTTTGATAACTCTTATCATGTTTGGAATTATCCTTATATGCTTCGTACTATGCGTTTCATCCTGTTTGGAATCAGATTTTTTTAGAAACCAAAATTAAGGTGAGATTGTTCCTATTACTAAATTAGTGTTTTTAATTGCTCTTTGTCTCTTAATATTAATAATGATGATGAGTATCATTTTCAAGCATCATTATCCCAAGTTGTTCAACATAAAGCTGTTAAAGCATGTTGTGGGGGAATTTGGCTTAATTTAATGTTAATTTTGGCATTGTCCACAGTAGTTAATTGTAATATTAGGGTGATTGTTCTTGATTTTTATAAGTTTTTTTGTAGTCATCTATGGGAATCCAGAACTATAGCTATTGTAAAGAAATTCCATTTATTTATACTTTCCATGGTCTTAATGTTAATGCTGGGAAGACCTACCAACTAAATCACTTTGTTCCATGTATTTTTGTGCCCAAAGGATATTTTTAAAAAAACCAGTTACTGCCAGTGTGTGTAACCAGAAAAAACCTAAAATTTCATGCGCAAATCTTCAGTTCAAACTTCCATTTTCGGCTGATAAATTTAATGTTAGTTTTGTATTTCTTCAAGTAAAACACTCTGCTAAACCTAACTCGTCGTCTACTTCTATAATGCATCACCTTCACGTATCTTTAACATTGAATTTTTACAATTTGAGGGTGTGCAAAAGCCAATTAGCGTAAAAAAATGCAATAAATATCATCATACCTACAAAAAATTGAATATTTTACCAAAATTTGCGCGCATTACAGTTTTTGCGGCCTATTAAAGTTTTAGCGGCACATTACAATTTTTGCAAAAAATTATTTGCTAAATTCTTCTAGTAACGTCATTTTTATCAAAAAAAGCAAAAGGTGATTTCCCTATAACTATTACGCTCTTTCGAGAACCTTTACCAACACATTTTTAATAATTTTTAACTTCAAGGTTTATTTATATATAACAGTTGGTTTTTAAAATTAGTGTCTTCATAGTTTCATATACAATATCTAACAAAATGCATAACAAAAACCTATTTCATAACATTCCTTTTCAATATTTTATGCGTGGATTACTTGCGGTTCTCTTTACCTAATCGAATGAAAGAAGGAGTTAATCACTGGAAATATACAGATAACCCTAACAGTTAAGCCTGGGGAAAAAGTGGAAAACTGAGAGTTATAATGATTTTGATAGACTTAAGTTATTACATATATATTAACAAACACTTCCAGGAAGTTTCAGCTTAATGCATTTTTTTGAGGTTAATCGAATTTTTATCAGCAAATTACTATCAGTGTGTTATGGGTCCGTGGTATAGCAATGAATTTGTCGTAAACCCTGCGTGTTTTATTGTTTGTCTATGGGTACAAGACGCTACTTTGATTTTCTCGTAAACCCTGTTATTCAGGGCTTTGGGTCGAAACCCTAAAAATGTATCTAGCTGAAAGTTTAGAAAGTGTTCATTAATATGTGTGTAATATCATACAGAAAGTAAAGTATCTTACCATTTTTTCATTTGAGTAGGGAATGACGTTGTCGTGGCTCACAAGCTTATTTAAAATTAAATAATAGCAAATCTATTATTAACTTCTACTACCTTGTCTGTTTATTTAACGAACGCAGAACTTTATGTTGTCAATAATGAAAATGCGTTAATCTTTAATTTTGATTGTTTCAGTTTTTAAATAGCAGAAGCTGGGCTTTCTTGCCTGTATCTTTTTCAAGGCAAACCCTTCTTTGAGGTGCTGATTAAAAGTCGCAATAGCTCTGTGAATCTGTAATCTCTGTGATCTTCTTTGGCGGTTAGTATTAGTAAAAAGAAAAAAAGAGTTATTGAACAAAATAGAAATAAATGCGTACGAAGAAAAAACTGAAACATCTCAAAGGTTCAGTTATTATTTTTTTAAATAATAATACTTTTTACACCTTTTACCACACAACTTGAGAATTCCATAGTTTATGACCTCTAAAAGAACAAGAATATTCTACATGCTCACAACAGTTTTTTGGTTTGAAAAAATTTATTCCATGATTGGATCGAAGTTTAACTATGTGTTATTTAGTTTAAAAAAATGATTCAAATTTAAAAGCACTTGTTTTTTATTAACTATAAACATAAATATTAGGGCTTGGTAAACATTTAGATTGCCAATATTCAAAATCTTAGAGTCTTTCATTACAGGCAATGCATTATCAAGTCTTTTTTTGTATGTGATGATCTTTCATGCATGCTTTTGAAGGTTTTCTAATTTTAATGGTATGATTTTGTGAGAAAGGTGACTGTAAATAAAGCTGAAATACAAAACTTTACGAGACTAAAGACTTAGATATGGTCTCGACTTTTTGAGAAGACCAATAGCATACACGAGTTTAGATTCAAGGGGTTTAAATTTTATTGGTCCATCATAAGTTTTCATCAATTATTACACCCTGGAACTTAAGGCAGCATCCTCTTTCGATAGTGATGCACATACTGCAATAGCAGCAAGCTATTGCATGAATCCTACAAGAATAAGTAAAATAATTAAAGGGGACATGTTCCGTTATCTGACATGTGTTTAGAAATCGGTTTTATCGATGTACAACATATTTTAACTATAAAAAAACACACAGTATTGTTCTTTTAGCAATATGTGATTCCAAGTATAAGTTTACAATGGTCGATATAGGAGCGAGCAGACACCACAGTGATGGCAGTGTTTATGCAAATAGCCGTTTAGCACATGCCATTGATGATGACTTACTGAAAAGCCTTAAAGCAAGTATTATTGGTAATTCTTGTATCCTGCCATATGTATTTGTAACAGATGGTGTGTTTGGTTTAAATAAATCAATGATGAAACCATTTCCTTCCCAAATTCTCGAAGAACGAAAATATTTTTAAATATTTATTATCGAGGGCTTGAAGAGTAACTGAGAGCGCATTTGTTATTGCAGCCAGCCGATGACGTATTTTCCAGTGACGTAATATCGCCAAAGTCGAAAGTGCAAGATTATTACCCAAGCATTCGTAACATTAAATAACTAATTTTTAGGAAAATCATCAGAAAATGTCAGTTATGAATATTGCCTAACCGAGTTTCCAGGTCAAGAAGAAAAAGCAGATTATGATATATGTGGAGATAAGAGAACAGACATTCATCGGCATGTGGCTCAGAGGTAGTTCGTACTATCGTTCGTACTTCGATTTTCGATTATCCCCGCCAATAGGGTAAATAAATTATAATAATATTAATAATGAAAAAAAAAAAAAAAATTTATAAATATAGGAAAAATAATATCGACGATAAACGGATTTGGGAAGAACTGAAACATTATTTCATTCATTAAGGTGCTGTAGACTGGCAATTGGGTTTAGTTGGGAGGATATCAAGATCATGAAACTTGGTGTAATATTTTCTCTTTTTACTCTTTTAACTATTTCTTGTATTTTATAGCATATGAATAGAACATGTAAATAAAAGACTGTATGATCACAACTGACATACCACACAAATCTCATGCTCAAATGGCAGTTGATTTATTTTATTAACATTTTCTATCCTTTTTTGCAGGTGGTTTATTAAAAATCGGTATTAAAATTCTACAGTAAAGGATATCAAGACATTCTTCATTACTTTGTGTTTGTTTCAGTTCGTGAACTAATCCTTTTAACTGTGGTAGAAGATTATCTTCAATAGATAACTTCTGTTTCTTTTCTTTTTATTGGTGTGTTATGTTCTCAAAAATATCATTGAAGGAATTTCATTGTAACAATAAAATTTAGATTTTGGAAAAGAAGTTGCCTCAATCCCAGATCTCTGCATACGCAACCTTTTATCGACACATTTCATGTTCCAAGGAATATTTCTCGTCCTGTCTGTCAAAATTTATCTCGTTCCTTTCATACCATTCATAGGAAGTATCCAGATCATAATGCTGTTATCCCATTCAGGAATTTTAACAAATTCAGAGCTTCTAAATAGTGAATATGTCCGTATTTCGCCATCTCCATTACCTCATCACCATCCAATCCACTTCAGTATTTGTCTAAACCTTCATCCACATCATTGTCTACGTCACCATCATCTCAGACACCATCATCATCAGATGCAGTATTATCACCTCATCCCGTTTATTCTCTGGTTGAAACATCATCATCTAAATATCTGTCATTATTATTTACACTACTGAATCTTGTTTACACTTTATGACCAACTTATATTACTAAAAAAAATTTAAAAATTTTATTAAATTTTATATTTCTTTTCTTTTATATATATATATATATTTTTTTTTTAACTGCTATAAATAATAATTCTTCATATTTTAATATTTTTCCTACTGATGTAAATAACAACATTTATGCTGAATATTTGATAATTTATCTACTAGAATTTTAACCATAATGTTAATGTATATACTGGAAATGATTTTTACTCGAAGATCGCATATGTACCGGATCCTTACATAAAATATGATAATGTCTCAACGTACATCAAACTATCATCTGAGGGTAATATGATAATTAGACATAACGATAGTTTTGCACAGTATTTCCCTTAGTTTATTTCTTATTATTGTCTCTTTCAGTACAAAAAAACTCAACTTTTTATTTCCTTTATGCCATCGTATTTATATTAGCGGTTTCAAAAATTTTTCAAACTATTGATAAATAATTAAGTTCTTGCACGAAACAAGAATTCTTTACCATCGAATCCGCAGGCATAAGCAATGAAGTAACATTTTTTTTCTATAAGTCTGATAGCCAAAAGGTACACCTAAAGTCGAGTGTACCAAGGGCGGAGTATCCGTATTTTTAATTGCTTGTGGTAATTTTTTTCATTTATTAAGGTGGCCTAATTGTGTATAAGTCCAATAATATTTTGTCGATGATTGTAATCGTGAATATCAGCCAAATAAGGAAATATGGTCTCCTTTTACAAAAAGAAGCATAAATTCCTTACACATTAACATAAAAAGCCTTCTTCCCAAAATTAAAGAACTACGTTATCTTGCAAAAATATTCAACGTTTCGATTATAGGTATTTGCGAATCCAAGATAGACGAACAAATTTCAAATTCAAAAGTATATAATTAAAGAGATAAAACGCATGTCATGAGTTATAAAATTTTATTGACCGACGTTTCAGGAATCATACTGCTCCTATCATCAGGCTAGTTACAATTAAAAATTTAAGGTTTTTATAGGAATAGCGTAGGCTCGAAATCA
>JAUZNK010098588.1:0-12026 GCA_035046665.1 Euphysa ruthae
TAATATACATATTCAGATAGGGGCTTGCATTAAACTTTTCCAAATAACAAGTGAGTGATGGATTAAATTACGTTTTTAGTCACCCTAGTGAGACAAAAAAATAATTTATCATGTAGAAAATGGAAATATACGGTGGCTTAAATTTGCCATAAATTAAAAATTTAAAACGCATAATCTAATAATTATGTAGAACGAAGACTAATTTCATTCCTTTCAAAAATTAAAAAAAATATATGTAAATAAAAGCATCTCAATAATCTATATATCCTCGGTGCTTTTTAGAAACCCTTAACATTAAATCTGTCAGAAATTTTTATAAAATCTTTATATGATAAATTAACGTATTTAAGCTAGCAATGTTTTGACACCTTCAAGGATGGCATGACTGATTTGGAGGAGTTTATTACTTCAAGGATGGCATGAGACTGATTTTGAGGAGTTTATTACTTCAAGGATGGCATGACTGATTTCGAGGAGTTTATTACTTTTGCAGATTAAACTTGCATTTTTAACGGTTAAATGAACAGTCCCTATGTATTCTAATTTATTCTAAATTATTTATTAATAATTTATTTATTATTTATTATATATTATATAAATATTTTTTCTAATGTATTCTAAACAGCGACTAAAAATTAAGTGCTTATATATCAATTTTTTCAAAGGTTTATGTTTATCTATATTTCATATCACAACAGGTGTTTTTCAATATATGCAAACAATATTTCATAAACGCAAGCTTTTGTTTAAGAGCCTTAAATTAACCTGGAACATGTACTTCAGCCCAAGAATTCATTTTAGCGTCGAAATTATGAGAAAAATAGAATTTTATGACTTCAACTTATTAAAGCTTTCTAAAATTAGCAAAACAGTAAACACTGTCATTATAGGAGAATGATAAACACTATCATTGCAGGAGAATGATGAGCACTATCATTACAGGAGAATGATGAGCACTATCATTGCAGGAGAATGATAAGCACTATCATTATAGGATAATGATAAACACTATCATTACAGGAGAACGATAAGCGATAAACTTTCAGGCTATATCTAACCCAATGGCAAATTTATAGGCAAAGTTTTGCATTATTTCCTCCGGGTGTTGAGAACATATATAATAGATATATTACTACCAATGTTAGTCCTAGGAGACCAACAAAATGTTGAAATTTCCGTACGAAATATTTTGAAATAAAATTTTGGCGTTTCTAAAATGGCTCGATTTCAAATCCATTCCAAGTATGAATAGCTAAGGCGAAAAAAGAATGAAACTTATTTTTTGGAAAATTCAAAATTTTATATGATATTTGTAACACCTTTCCTATAGGTATATTTAGTCCGCAATTGAAAGAGAGCAAATAACTTCGTCATCGTTAATAATTGATTAGGTTTTTTAGGTAATTTCTTGACGGGGTTCAGAGAAATTGCATTGTTAGCAACATATACTAAGGCCAGCGGCTAAATTTCGTAAATAGAAAACGGAGGTTTTACCCTATGGAATTTTCACTCTTTTATGGAAACAAATGATAGTAAACCAAGATTTAAATTGTTTATAATACAAAACTATGGTCTAGATTTCTCATTCAAAGTAAACAATCTCGTTAAAAATATTAGTGATTAAATACCTTCTAAATTTTAATTTTACCTTTTAAAATAACATAAATTCCACACTTTTATCTCCACCATATTCTAGGCTAATAAAATTGAAGCAGAATGTGTTCGGAGGGTGTGTACACCCTTGAATACACTTGATCATGCTCTCTGCACACGCAATAATACTCTTGCAAACAGCTATATGAGCTCTATTATCTCTTGCAAATGTCGCATGTTTTTAAAGAAAAATTAGTTATTTAAAATAATTTACTCTTCTTTAAATGTTGACACTTTGAAGGAGTTTATTGTTAATGAATGTTTAAAAACATCAGATTATGGTTTTAAAACTCTTTCCTTTTTAAGTTAAAAAGAAAAGGGTTTTAAAAACATAATCTGATGTTTATTAAAGTTCATAATTTACTCTTGTTTTACAATTCAGTTTGTATGTATTAATATAAATATATATAGATATATATATATTATAATAATTACCTTAGTATTTACTTACATTGGAAAAATTAAATAATAAGCTGTAAAGAAGATCTTGTATTAATCTTAAAATGAAACCCTATATTTTAAACCATTTCGTGAAACGAACCTCCGATATAACTGACTTTTGCTCAACAAACCAGGGTTGTTTAGAACTCGAATGTTTATTTACATTTGAACATTTCAAATTTTTAATCAACGCTGCAATCTTCACTATTTATGAAAAATGATTTAACTGAAGAAAAAATAACAGAGCGAAAAAATAACATGAAGAAAGCAGACGTCTTAACTGAAATTTCATTTAGGGATTGCCGAGCTCTATCATATGGTAATAACGATGAAGAAGAACACACACAGAAACCAAACAACCAAGTTGAAGGGCAAAAAATTAATCAAAACTCCGATTAGTATACATTCAAGGTGTATTATATTTATTTTCTCTTTTTCTGTTAGATTTTGCAAAAAAAAAACCTCTTAGTCTTATATTTTATTTAGATTAATCTTTTTGACAAGGCTTTGTAGAAATTCAGAGAGGACAAGGGTAAAAATAAGGAAGATCGCAAGACAGTTTTAGGAAGCATGAATCGGCATGCTTCAGTTATCAAATCTCAAAATTTATTTGAATTCCTGAGAGTTGTGAAATCCTTCTGGGTTATATTTATATCTAATTTAGCTTTAGTAAGTCGCAAACTAATCTTACACGCAGCAAATAAAAAAAAAAAAAAAAAAAAAAAAAAAAAATTAAAAAAAATATTATATAAGGCTACACACGAACTTTTAGATCCATCTTACTTCCAATGTTAGTAAATATAACATATATGCAAATCCTCAGATAAATAAAACTATGGTATTTCACATAAGCGTTAGCAAACAGATATTATGTCTGTTCAGACATACATAATTATACACAATATTGCTTTAAAAACCACATGGGTCCGACCCAAAATGTCTGTCGTAATTTTTTCAATTATTAATCAGATCTGTTTCCAAGAAAAATAAAAGTGGTTTTTTCGTCATGAAGAGATTTTTTTTCGGAAAAATCCCCATGAAAATTTCTACATATTATGCTTCTGAAACTTAGCGCAAAATTTCAGAAAAATCCTATGATTTGTTTTGAAGACATCGTGCTTACTAACCAACAAACTAACCAAGCAATTTAAGCTACGAGGCTTAAATTACTTGGTTAGGCCCGTCCGGCTTTGTCGGGGTTCAAAAGCATTACTGCACTGCACTGGCTTGTTATCTAAGACATTTTATTTTCAGAATGTGCTCTGCGGTATGGAAATTCGACAAGATCAACTCGACATTGTTGAACCAAATTTTGTAAATAAATCAAAAAAAAAAGATCAAAAAAATCGAAAATTAATAAAATGAAAACAAATTACTGCCCGAACAAAGTTATGTAAAAATAGTAAAGAAATGGAACAAAGCAATATTCCTTAAAATTAGACTATAACGAAAGTGAGGCATTCAAACTTTCGATAACGACTTGGAATCTTATGAAAGTTTCCTTTTCCGCTCAAGACCCACTTGCACCTTTGAACTGGCAGTCTGAACAGTACTTTTTTCATACTCGTTTTAGACCCTCAAGAGCTGCCCGAAGGTCATTGTTGGTATCCGCCACAATATCTAGGGCTAGTTTGAGTTGCAGTTGACATGTTCCGAGCTTTGTCTTGACTATTTCAAGCTTGGTTGTGCAGTTTTTTCCATAGTGTAGAAAAATAAAATTAGATTCATCGTTCATGTCGCCCGAAGTTATAACACCAATTGACGGATCCGGTTTTTAGGTTCTTCCATCTTTCAAAACCTTATGTTTTTTACAAGCTTTGTCATGATGCTAAGACAATCGAACTCAAACAGGACAATAAAAAAAGAAAGGCATGTGCGAGACATTACTTTATTTTTGTATGTCAGTTGACTCTGAAAAAAATTACTACAAGTCCAACCGTAAAATGTGATACCAACAAACAAAACTAAAGTTTTTGAATTAGTTATGGCAAGAAAATTAACAGAGGAGCGCTTCATAACCTTAGAAGATTCTATACTAACTTAAATTTTCCTGAGCTGGTAACAGAGAATTCGTACAACAATTATCTAGGTCATCTCAAATCTTGTACGATTGAAAATTCTTATCGCAAAATGTTTAATGCTAGAAAAGCACTTTGGATATTAGTTTTAAAAGGGAAAGATGACCCTGATAAAATTCTTATTGCAGCTGTAAGTTTTAAGTAGAACAGTATGTTACAATGTAGTTTATTGACGTTTATAAAATTATCCAGGCTTTAAAATGTGCTGAAAGTTTAAAGCTTTCTTACTTATCACTTTCCTGCATGACTTTAATAATTTCATGGGAAATTTTTCTTTTTTTTTTTAATAGTCCTTTACAAAAAACATAGAAAAAAGACTTGATGATGTCACCATGTCTGATGAAGCCATACGAAATTGTTTTTGACAAAAAATATTACATAGTCATGATGAATATAATTATAAGGCTGTGATGGGTAATGGGTCATTGGTGTTATTTAGAAACAACAGTATGCATGAAAGGGAAGTCGTCTATGAGATAAAAGTAGTTACTAAAATTTCAGAGGTTTTTTTTGAAATTAAAATGTTCTTATTTATTTTGTTTGATTTGCTGCTCTAGCTACTTTCTCTACCTATGAGAGTTTTTGAGAAATTTTAAAAATATTTTATTATAAATGCAGCTAAAGTTGTAAAATTTTCTTATGAAATTGGCAATTACAGTACTCAAAGTTGCTTAGCAGTTACATTGTGAGGCAATAAACGAGATGAAATGAATATGAAATTTTTAATTCGGAATTTGATCATATAAAATGACTTCATAAAATATGTTATAGTTTTATGGATTCCTAAACAGATGTTGTAGAAGTAACTTTTTAAAAAAAAAATATATATATATATAAATATCAAATCTGTTCATGATATAAATTTCGTTTCCTTATAATTACATATTTAATACTCAGGGCCCCCGGAAGATGGCGTGGGTGACAAAGGAGGTTTTTCCCCGCCAATAATTTTAACAGTATAATTGTGCTTTTTTCTAATTTTTCTTACTTTCATGAAATGTTTGATACTAGGCAGTTCAGTCCATGTTGAGGATACACGGATGAATTTTATTAGCAGTGCAATTGCTAAGAAGGGGGATGAGAGCTTTTATACTTTTGAGTGGGAGGATCTACTGCCTTCGTGGTGCCTCCCAGTGTCCAGTGTGGTTTTAACCCAAAAATTTTCTAAGCATGAAACCTTCAAGGATGAAGACATCCAAAAAATACTTGCTGAAAATGTGGCTCTCACGGAAATTGCTAAAAACAGTCAGTTAAATAATCCCTATCAGCAGTGACCGAGGAAGAAAGTGTCTCTGACAACCACATTAAGGCGAAACTTTTATTCGCAAGGTTAATGTTAGCGCCGGCGCTCTTCATGGTATTGATCGGCAAATTCGGGGAAATGCCAGGAACATCTGGTATATATTCGTTATGAGCTTCTGCCCCTTCCCCAATGGCAGGGCAAACCAGGTCTGATGTTAAAACAAGAAAAGGACAACGAGTTCACAAATTAATTCATTCGCTCTTTGTTAAACTTTTTAATTCCCAGAAAAATATGATTCAAGCAGGTACGGGTTTGACGCCCAAGCGGAGGCGAATACTAGAGTTCTTCGACAAGAGGCTCGAAAATATAGGTTGCTCACGTGAGCAAATGTTCACCTTTGAGAGAGTCCTCAAGGTTTATTTCATTGCTGTCGATGCTTTGGGTAAAACCTTTTAGGTTAGTGGGAAAATACAAGACTAGCACAAAGGTTTTTGTGCCTATTTATAACAACCATGCCTGAGAAAATATTCCAAATGGCCACCAAAAATTATATTCACTTGTTGGACAACATCGCCGAATATGTCTTGCACAACCTTTATTCCTCATGCGCCAATAAAAGAATTTGGATAATTGCAACTCAAAAAACCATTGAACAAAGAACAGGTGCAATAACTTTCGCTTTCGCAGGTAGGGCCATTTCGTCGACCACAAGACACTGGCTGTGTAGCCAGTCTCTTATGGGGAGCGATGGTTTAGTATGGGTGGCCACGACCTGCATCCTGAGCGATTATTGAAGCATTTGAAGAGGAAACTGGAGATAAACATCGGGATGATATTTCGGAAGAGCTACACATAGAATATTGCAAAGCCACAAACTCTATGGGTGGTGCTACAGCATATCGTCTCGGAAAGTTTCTCGATAGTGTAGATTATAAGGCCAACTCCTATGAAATGCAGAGTGGTTTGGAAGGTGACTCATGTTGAGTCTAAAGTAAGGAACAGCCAAGACACCACAGCAGGAAAAAGAGAAATTCATCATTTGGATATGCAAGCAACATATCTAGCATCCTATAATTCTTCGATTGGAGAAGCTAATGATGCGGTTGACCTTGTGCGTGAGTATGGGTTCCCAACGAACATGATTTAAAAGTAGAGGTATGCCCCTTAGCAACGTCCTCACCATAACTGGTCTAGTACAGCGCTCGGCTTGGGTATTCGACCACTTCAGAGCTCAGACACTTACTGGACTCTGAGTATATAAAAAAATCAATGCCTGCGAAGTTGCTTATAGCATTGGCATCAAATCAACGATCAAGTTCTCCGATAGATACGTGACTGTCCAGTTCGTTAGAAAATGCGTAAGGCACGGTGACTATTCTAGCACTATAATTCGTGACAAAAACAAAGCTGCTTACCTCTGCAATGTTCTAGAAAGAAGAGACCGACTATTGAACTTCGATAAAGTCGACGATATCCACTACGTCAAGTATAAAGACGGCAAAACAAGGGCTTAGTGGCTGCATATACGGGCATTCGTCCTGGAATACACCACTGATGTGCTCCGAAAGATTCTAAGACATTTTCCCGAAGAAGACGTGCTACCAGTTTGCACATAAAGTCACTTCCAAACAAGGTGAAAAACATACTTGTTGAGGATTACTCTAGGTATGGGCAATGGAGACACAAGCAGCCCGTATACGAATCTGTTAGGCATCTTGAATTGCTAATAATCGAAGTTGCCCCGCTTCCTTCTTATCTCATTGCGACTATCGCGGCACGTAGTTAATTGACTGGTCAGTATAGAAGCGGCAAGGCTGAGTGGGTCGTGAAAACTTTTACTTGATGAAAGTTGGCTGTACTCACTCCATAAAACGACATGAACGTTTCGCACCAAAATGACCCCCGGCTTGGCTTGTGATCCCATCAAGCATAAACCATCCATCGCTACTTCAGCATTAACACTAAGAAACCGATATAAGAGTGGGACCCTATTTCCCTCGGCCAACAACTCGACAATATTGCTGAGGTTATAGTGTTTGAAAAATGCTGTAAGGTCCCAACTTAGACTCTGAATATCATATTGGACTCCCTAGACGGCCGAAATAGTCAAGTAGTATGTTTTGGGTGTCGTGGGCAGATTGCCTTATGAGACGATAAAAAAGGCCCGCATGATATGCTGAAAGGGTAGACCGGGTGAAATATCTGCCAGTTTAACATCGATTATCGATGCATTTGCGAAGTGTGAGGAGAGTCATGCTCAATTTGCTCCGCCAACATCATCTGCGAAAAAGTGCCAACGTCAGCGCTAAACTTTGTTAAAATTTTGATATCGTGCTTGCCAGACCACGTTCAGTTGAATCTATTCCGTGAGTATTTCAAAGGGTGACGCTCAAATAAGCTTTTCAAAGCACTACACCGGATGAAATTTTGTTTTTGTTTCACAAACTTCCTAGGTAAGAAAGTCTACGAGTGTCTGTTGAGCATCAAAGTCCGTATTGGCTTTACCATTATTCTGAAAATGATCCGTGGTGTCTGGAAACCATCCTTCGAGCTGACCAGCACCACTCTAACCCCAGTTCTTGTTTTCGAAAATAGCGCGAGTAACATCGCTTGGTAAGGATATCGCCGCTCGTTGAGTTTTGACATGACTTTGCTTGTTGAAGATTTCGTTGTTCGTCGAGTTAGGACATGACTCTACCTATTCTCCACACTACTATACTCGATCTATTGTTTAGAATAACTTTCCTTAAAAGACCGTGCCCAGCCCAAAAGGATTTGTCAGCGCTAATTTGTCACCAGCTACGATACTCCCTGCAGTGCACATGACCTGAAATTTGATTTCAAAATAGCTATCGAAGAAATCAATAAAGTCTCGTTTCAAAATGAAGGTCCTTTGTGTGATCTAGATCACTTTTGGCTTCTACGAAGTGGTAGGTTCTAACTATATCAGTTTGTGGTGGGAGCGCCAACTACAAACCTGTGAGATCAAGTAGAAGCGTGTTAAGATTGCTCTTTTCATGAACAGCTTCCATTTCAACGGTTATATATGACGTAAAAAAACGCGTATATCTAATATATTCACAAAATCGGTCGCGCAACTGTAAGCCCTGTATTTTCAAGACTCATGATAATTTCCTTTGTGGCTGCTGTTTGAGCAGGAGACTTTAACTCCTCTTTTAATTGGCCTTTCGTGGTATGAGCCGCTGAGACAACTTGTTGAGCCATTGGCAGAGCTGTCTTGGTATTTCATTGTATTACCAGGACTGCCATACGCTTGATTACACCCGGTAATGCGGTAATACTCCAACTGCTTGGTAATAGCGATGAAGGGAGTGGCCGCTTTTTGTAACGGTAGCAAGCATTACTGGGACACTCATTTCGTTTTGCGAGTGTCAATTCGATTACTTATGTCATATTGGTTGAAGACAATGCTATCGCCATGTGTGTCTATAACATCTGCTTCGATTGATTAGAATTAGCGTGTGTTCCATTGCTGAGTTTTATAGTCAGGTGCACTAGCCCTTCAGTCAATTTTGTCACCAGTACTGTCATCGCCCAGTGAAATGGTTTGCAGGAGCATGACTTTTAAACTGCCCATTTTTGTATTCTTGATATTGCCAGTATATACAAAAAGGCTGTTCACTCCCCCGGAGATGTCCACAGGTTGGGACTAACGTTGGCTCCAGCCTCAAACTTTGTCCCTGTTGGGAAACACAGAAGCTCAAGTAAAGTCCCTGATAGAGTATCATTTTTAGTTATTACGATAGATGATTTCATCGTAGACGTATTCACCGAAACTGTGAAGCCTGTGTTTTTAAGGACGTTATTATTTGAGTCTACTAGTGTGGACGCAGAATCGTCGTTCCCAGAGTTTAAGCTAAACTCTTTCGTGGGCAGAGCGAGTAGGTTGTTCTTCTCCGTAAAAATGTACCAGATGTATGGTATAGTAGCTTTGGTTAGAAACACCTCCTAATCTCCAAGAAACGAGAGGGTCTCAGCCAGCTTAACTGAATCATTTCCTGTGCCGTGTTGTCCTGGTAAAACAGAGCGATCTTTATTAGGGAGATTGATGAAAGTCTATGGCTTGGTTTAGAAGCTTATCACCACTTCTCTTTTACTGCTTTTCGTCGTCACTATTTCTCATGATCAGGAGTTTATCAAAATTTTGAGCCAGCACATGAATTTCTTCACCAGATGGTACTTGATTGACTTTTTATTGGTGTTGTGGAAGTATTCTAGAAGTTCGCATTATTGTTGCTTTAGATCTATTCGTTCGAACCATTAACGGGAAATTTCAAAAAAGCTACACCTGCTGCTGAAGTATTTTACGGAACTCTTCAGCTCCAAGTGGAACCTATTATTTGAAATAAATAAGAACTGCCACGGGGCTGCTATCTTAAATTGGGCAACAATCGATTTTAATTTCACCGCCTTCGTTAGATCTAACATTAAATTAAGCAAAACAACAAATTAAGGCATATATCGGTGAGCCTCTAAATTTCAAGTGTAGAAAGTGATGGACCTATTTGCAGTGCTATATCGTAACTTTCAGATTTATTGACTAATGCTTGCTCTTCCTGCAAACTTCTGCATCGCTCTTTTAGGTTTGAGCGTTTTAAGTGGGCTAAGAGAATCGTCACCACCTAGTGCAGCCAATTGTTCCTCTACGAGTGCCTGACGCTGAATTGTCTTTTTCACACTTTCTCTTTTCTCCTGGACAAGATCATGACGAGTTATTGCTTCGTAATTTTTTTTCTTGAGATATATTTAGATTGTTTATATTTGGTCTGGTTGTATGTGCTTGCGTGTGCAGTTTGGAAATCTTGTTCTCCGCTGCACCCAATAAAACTGCGAGATCATCAGCCGTGAGAACACCTTTTTAATGTACCGGTACTCATTTGAACCTTTTATGTTAACGTATACATAAACATATATGAAAATAACCTTGAAATGAAATTCCGTTTGCTTTTCGACTAGACCAACTGGCATGTTGCAAGATCATAACCGCTTTCAAAGCAGGAATCTTTCCGATTACAACTTACACTGCTATTTCTGAAGAGCTAATTGAGTACGACCCAAAAAAGAAGAATATATCATTGTGGATGACCTGATAGAAGAGACAGACCAATCAAAGTATTTCAGCCACCTGATTAGAGATAGGAGTCACCACGACGACACCACACTCATCCTTGTATCTCAATGGTGTTATGGAAGTAGATATCCAAGGGCCAGATTTTATAAATGGACTACATGTGTTTTCTTTCGGTTTCCAGCCTACAAAAAAGCAGGCAACAGGTTAATTTATCAAATTTTCCAAGTGCCATAGATCGATTTATGGAGGTCTACAACGACGTGACCAGTGAACAATATAGAATCGTAATAGTTGATATATATCTCACGCACATTTTATCGATCGAAGTTTTCGGTTTAGATGCGTAAAATGGGGTCTTTTATACGCAAATGCAGCCTAGATATAAGAAATAGTGAAACGTATTTGCACATGATATTAAACCCAATGGCACTATAACCAAACGCGATCCAAAGGGACCAACTGGGCCTAAAGGAGACCTTGGCACTATTGGCCACGAAGGAAAACACGGTAAGCGTAGATCTGCCATTGCTCCAGATCTTAGAATATAACCCAGGAAAACGTAAAACTTCTGGGGTTCCTGGTCCTAAAGTTAAACATGGTGAGCAAGGCGCTGATGAAAAAACTGCGCTTTTGCACCCAGTCGAGGTAATACTCAAAATAAGGATGCATTATATCACTCTCTATTGACGCTTTTATGGTTCAGCTAGTGACTACGACTGTGCAATATTGATGCATTCTCCGGAGAAATACGATGCCCTGTATATTACCACAACATATGGTAGTTGAAATTGTTTTGCTATGATCGTCCTCGCTACAATCTGAAAGGAGGCTCATTGGAGATTAAAAATCAAAAGAAAAATGGCTCTGAGTTTTGATACGAGATATTCCGAAGAATCATATTAGTAGGTCAAGACCCGTAAGATGATCAAAGGACAGAAGTGGGAGCTACATAGTATTTATGGGACTGAATGAGCATATTAAAGAAATGGTCTTTATAAATTTGTCATGGAGAAAGTAGATAGATACCCTCAGTTATACCCTATAGGAATCCCATACTATGCTCAAGTCTGGGACAGACTACCGATTGACACACGTTATCAAACTTAAAGACCAGCTAAAGGCCGAGCTTGATTCCCGTGAAAGCTTTGTGAACAAATATACTCGGGTCATCAATGTTGTCGACGGCGCTGATGTCGGAGCGACTGTGATAGGCGTCGTTATGTATGGAGTTGGAACGGGCCTTTTAAAGACCGTGATTGCAGCACCAGCCTTTCCAGTCATTATGGGCGTTACTGCCGTGTGCAATCTCATAAGTTTTGGCACAAAATTTGACTCTAGTCGCATAGGAATAAAAGCTCAAATGCACATTCAGACCTGCGCTCTAGTAGAGAGCAAGCTCAATTCAATTACAGACCTAGTCAGCAAAGCGCTTGAAGATAGCGCAATAAGTAAGTAAGTAAGTAAGTAAGTAAGTAAGTAAGTAAGTAAGTAAGTAAGTAAGTAAGTAATTAAGTAAGTA
>JAUZNK010098599.1:0-12025 GCA_035046665.1 Euphysa ruthae
TACGTATGTACATATGCTATGATAAATTATCATAATCAACGTACGTATGTACATATGCTATGATAAATTATCATAATTAACGTACGTATGTACATATGCTATGATAAATTATCATAATTAACGTACGTATGTACATATGCTATGATAAATTATAACAATTATGATAAAGTGCTCTGTAATTGATACATATAAAAATTTAAGGACTTCCTAGATAGAAAAATATCTGGCTTAGATTCAAATAAATGATCGTTTCACAAACATTGTTAGCACTTCTAAGATTTTTTTATTTCTAATGCTAAAACCATGTGTTAAACTTAATTTTGTATTTTCAGTGTTGTAAATCAGTTAAATTTCCAACTTAAGCGAATATCAGGGAATAAATTTTAAGCGAATTTAAAGAGTAAAAAAAAGAAAGAAAAAAGAAATATATCTGAAAATAATATTTCTTGTAGTTTAGTGAGTGTATGCTATGAAATTTGAGGCTGGTTTGAGTTTATAAACCAAATTTAAAAAATTCAAAAAATAAGGATATCAAATTTTTTGAAATCATATTAAATTAGTACAGATATGACGTCTCCGAATAATTCTCTGGAATGTTGTCTGGAATGTTACGTCGTCTAAAAACAATTTTCTTTTCTTGAAATTGAATGTAAATAAGAAACAAAAAAGATTTTTAAAAATTGACTTTATTTAATATAATTATATTTATTATTATTATTATTTAAAATTATATTTACTGAAAAAGAAATCAAATTATTTAAATATTTATTTATTTATTTATTAATAATCATTTAATATTTACTGAAAAAGAAATCAAATTTACCGAAATAAAACTCAATTTTCTGTTAAATCTATATAGCGACCCAGGGTATTTAAACTAAAATAATACCGATTGCTAAAACATTTTGCAAACTGAATAGAGAAATTTCAATTTCACGTTTCAGTGTGATATCCTTGAAGTTAGCATTTTTTTGTAGACTAAGAAAATTGAAAATTAAAAGATCATCTGGCATCTAAACTCATAGTGGTAATGGATAATGGATAATGCAGCAGAACGGTTAAAATTTAATTTCAGTTTTGATTCTCTTTGCTATGTTTCGTGGAGCCATTCAACTGTACAATAAAAAAAAAAAAAAAATACAGAAGAAAGAAAAGTCTACTTTTAGTAAAACCACAACATTTATAACAACTATTTTATATCTTTTAAAACGTTTTGAATAAACGATCTGTATGAGGCATATTTGTTTTTAAACTCGGAAAATTAAATTACCTCCCTTTTTTTTGTAATTAAACAGAAGAAAAAAGTTAGATAAAAGACTTATTTATATTATATATTTATATTATATATTTATATTATATTATTTATATTATCTTCAAGTCAGCAATATTATTAATGGATATTCATAAAATACAAGACGCTCTTTCAGTCATGCTCATAACAAATGAAAATACAAGGATAAAATTTGTATGGATAAAAATAAATAAATTAGCATGGAACATGAAAAATTATATCCATTTGAAAAGTAAAAAATAGATGATAGAAAATAGAAAAGTAGCACAACTGTGTTACCAAAAACTACCACTGTGTTGGAAGAACTAATGCAATAACGGAGTAATGATAAATTGGAGGAGTGATTAAATAACTTAATTGCTAAACGTTATAATGATAAACTGCAAAGTGAAACAAAATTTAAATAAAACTATTGATTCCTTTTAAGTAATTTATGTGTGTTTTCTCAGCGGATTGCATTTTTAAGGGAAGCTTATTGAAAATAATTCCACCGTAGGAATAGAAAGCTTTTCGTTCAATCTCAAGTTTTAAGTGGACTAATTTTCAATTAATTCGTATTTTGAAGATGAAAATTTAAAGTAATTATGAAATTTTTTACATACAGTTCGTTCGTGAGGCATTTATAAACAATTGTACAAAATCGGTTGTGAAGAATCACTGATGTTTTTGGCACCAGATCAGCATTAATAATCCTGGACGCTCTTTTTCCCAAACGGGTAATATGGTCCCAGCTGGTGCTTTTCAGAAACACTGTAGCAATCAGCATATACAAAGGGCTATATTTTGGCTTATAAAATGTATCTGATGGAGGAGATTTACACGAGTGGAGACTTTTTTAATAGCTCTTGATAAGTGATGTTTTGGTTGTTATTTTCATGTAAACAAAAGTAATTGTAAGAATTTGTCATTTTAACAAATATCCCTGGTGTTCAACTTTGTTTGAGTAGTCTTTCAACTTTTTAAATTTTGCATTAGTGCGGAATAACTTCAGTTTTTTCAAGATCTGAACTCACAACCACTTTAAAGTCATTTTCACATTAACATGAAATTATTAAGCTGTCTGATCCGCAATAAAATAAGTCTGATATGAAAGTTCAAAGAACGAGGACCCATTCATATTTATTGTTTGCTTCACTTGAAATTTTTCTGTTTTCTAAACTGTTTTGAAACAGAGGTATCATTGATGGAAGGTTTTGTTTTTGCTTTAAAGAAATGATTTTACGTCTATTATATGATTTTAACTGTAGCTTTGGAATACAGCAAATGATCACACGTATTTTTGGAGTAAGAAATATATAAATAATTGGGTCTGTTATAAATGTCAATGCATAGCAGATATCTAGCAATACAGGATAACCACCATTGAACAATGAACTATCAAAAAAGGCTTCATATGCATGGTAAAAATCAGGTGTTATAATAAAAATAATGAAAGTGAAAATGATCATAAAACTTGAAAAAAATCCTTTTAACCTTCTTTGATTATAGACTGGTTGAATATGATGACTAGCTCTGCATGCCAAAACAAAGAAATAACAATATGTAACAATTGAAACGAACAAAAAGATTAAATCAAATGTAAGATCAGGTATCAGAGCATACTCATGAGGTATTTGAAAAACTAGTGATTGTAACAATGCCATCACTGATGATACAAACCAAATCATTGAGAGAACAACTTTGGTGCGTTTTGATGTCCAGATTATAGGATAACGGATGTTTAAATATATCCTCATGAACCGATCCACTGTCATAAACAGCATACTCATATAAAAACAATATGCACAGAACCTCAATATGATATGTTGAGCTGTTGTATTGAAATTACCAAGTACACTCGCACAAGCATTGTAAGTGCAATAAAAAAGTTCACAAATACTAAGATTTGTCAGAATCAATCGTTGAATTTTGTCAAAACTTTTCCTTTTTAACTTGGTTAATAATATCAAACCAAAAGAATTTAATAATAATCCCGTCAAACTTATAGCCAGTTGGATTATCTGAGCAGTAATCATTACAGCTTGACGTTTGAAAATTATAATCCTAACTACTAATCGAAAATCTGTTAAAGTTACTATTAACATTCAAATTATATAACCACATATATTTCATTTTAATATAAATTGTTTAAATTTTTCGAATAACTATTTATAAATTAAAAGTTCAAAGTCAATATCAAAAAATTGACTAGCTAAAAACCAATTTTTATGTTTATAAATTATGACTTATGTCAACAGTGTTACATCATTTAATAAATAATTTATAACCATGATATATAACATCATACATACATATATATATATATATATATATATATATATATATACATATATAATTTATAACCAAATATATATTTATATAACCAAACTGTTTAAATAATGAAGAGCATGTACAATATTTGTCAATCTCACATCTATGTGCTTTTTTTTAGAAGTTTTAATATTGATTTAACACTTAACAAATTATAAACTTTACTATAATAAGAGGTTGAAAAATATACGCAATGATACTTCAACCTGAAAAATATTTACCTTTTTTGGGTTATCAGTTATTAGGAATTATTCCCTTTGAAACACATGGAAAAATTTTTTTAAATTAAACCTACATGTACAATTGCAGCAAAATTTTCTTTGGTCAATACTCCAAGTAAACCCTGGTTAGTTGAACGGCCACTTAGCTTTTGAGCTTTAGTCCAACCTTCCTTCTCTGCTTGCTCGTGTAACCACTCCACTGCTTTCTCTAGGTCATTGTCAAACTTACTTAGAGCATTGTTACATTTAACAAAAGAATAACCAGTCTGTTTACGTAGCTTTGTCAAAAGTAATTTGTCAATCTTCTTCTGAACAAGAGTAGAGTACAATGACTTTGAATGAAAAACTAAATAAAATTGAAATTCAATTAGCCATATCAAAACAGTACTTAGAAGAGATGGTTTACCAAGGAAGGCATATGACGCTTTGGTTAGTTCCCTTTCCAAAATAGAGAAAAAGCTGGGTTTTTCAAGCCTATAGAAATAGTTATAGCCACTTTTTCAGGGATACCGCAATTAAAAGTGTTCTAAGATTCAAAGATAACAAGCATATTGCTGCAATGACTTCCTTTGTTGATAAAACAAAAAAATTACAACAAAATTACAATGCTTTTTGCGATTTCAACATATTCAAACACAAAACGAAAATTTCCGTAGCATTGGAATAAAATTTATTTCGAAATCAGAATGTCATATTGCGACAAAATTTGATAGGTTTTGAGGCCCAGGCCTGAAGAAAGAGAATTTTCCTTTAACTTCTTGCAAAATTTCTAAAAAAAATAATGAATGGATTTTGAAATAAAGGAGAGGACAGACAGAAAGACAGACATGGATTAATCTATAGAAGCCTCAATTGGCTTTGCCAGCAGTGCAAAAGCAATGAAATGATTTTGAGTAACATCCAAAAATATTTTTCTTAAGGCCTAAAATGACCATATTTTGGCACGTCTTGGTCCAGCATAAATTTTTTTTTGATTTTTTGGTTTTTTTTTCTTCCTTAATGATGTTGTAACTTAACGTAATATTTCATAAAAAAAAAATTAAAGATGTTTACAGAGAAAGTTTTTTGAAGGAATGAATGTTTACTGAGAAAATGTTTCGAATGAATGAATATTTCCTGAGAAAATGTTTTGGACAAACTTAATTAAATAAACTAAATAGATGAAGAATCAATAAGAAAATCGCTTATTTAAAAATATTATATTTTTGCTTATTTCAGTTAATTTCAATCTATTGAGCTTGGGTAAATAAGTATAGATAGCCAAGCCAGTATAACCCAATACACTACTGTATGGAATCTTCAAACAGGCATACTGGTTGTTTTCTATAAATAGGCATACTGACATTGATTTTATGGACCAAGACCTTAAGATCTAAATACCTTTAAGCTGCCTCACTGTATTAAACATTATTTTGATCTAAATCACAGAAAAGCACAATGATAAATAACAATTTTATCTCTGTTGGCCATTTCCTAATACACAACAATTCACACTTCTGTGCCTGAAAATTTATGCTGGTTTACAGTATGGAAAATTTATAAAAATTGCAAGTAAGCACATTAGCTAATTTAATAAGAAAATATCACAAAATTTTGCCTATTTTAAAAACCAAATCTCTGGAGCAATAAATTTTGGCAGACAACAATTGTTCTATATATCCATCCTTTTTTTATTTCGCTGGTTCTTGGCTTACCCCGGGATAAAAATTTTCACCAGATTGCATTGATCTAAAATTTAAAACTTCAAATAAAAATTTTAAAGCTATTAAACATTCACTGAATATTAAAAAATAGAACAAAAAACATGGTTTAAAATAAGACTTATAGCAAAATTAAAACCTTATTTTCAACCAAAAAGTTACTTGTTTCAAAAAATATTTGACTTTGCTTAGAAAATAATAAAAAAGGAAAAAACTGTTGTTTTTGGTTAAAAAATTTAGAATTATAAAATTTAAAGTTAGTAAGCCTTCATATACTGAAATTTAAAGCATGAACTTTTAACTTCTTTGTTATCCATTTGTACCCAATTCCCTTATTCAAGCGGGAAAAAATATCATGAAATATTTAGCACTAAATAAATATGATAAACAAAATAATTTATTTATTGATTACTACAAAAATAATTAAATTTCATTTCTGCAAACTTTGAAAACGCAAAAAAGAAACATTTAACCCCCAATTTGGAATTCAACCAATGAAAGCCAACAATAGTTGATTAATTAATTAACCTAATGTAATAGCTGGAAATTTTAATCAGGAAAGCAAGAAAAAAAGACAAAATTACACAATATGTTCAAACACAACCTAAGCTTTATTGCAGAATGTAGAAAAATATCTTCATATTTTTGGCAAAAATCTATGGTAAAAATCAAGGTTAGAATAGTTTGTAAATTGTTTTGTTACATCAGCCATCACTCTCAAAACATGTTTACATTTCTTTTAGATAGCCAGTACATCAGCAGCAATTTCGTTACTGTGGTGTGTTTGCAGCTCCCCTAGTTTCCTCTTCAAAACAGTAATGCCATTCAAAACAATATTTGAAGCTTTTAAAGAACCACAGCTTTCAACGTTTAAATAAAACTTATCCGCTTTTGCATTTGGATTAAATGGGGCCTGGTACTGGTCCTCACTAAGCTGTGAATATTCACTTTTCGGCCATTCCTCCGGTTTAGGATATGTTGTATGTCTTAGTGCATTGTCAGGATCATATTCAAAACATACACCTGCAGTAGGGTTCCACTTTGCATGTTCTTTACCAAAGCCCTTTTTAGCGTAGGCATGTAATTTAAGTTCTTGTCCTTTTCGTAATTTCACAATAACAATATCATCTGTATCACCATAATCAGTGTCATCATCCTTACTGCGAGAAGTAACAGGAATAACTTTAGGATCTGCTGAAATTAAATTCCGGCTTGTAACATGACATGTTGTTTCATCAACACATTTGACTTCAAGTGTAAACTTTACAGAACATTCTTTACAAAATTCAAGACAAGTACAATCTCTAGAGTAGCACATTTTGTCGACCTTCTCATCACTAGTTAATGGAATCAATCCAACACGGTGAGCTATGAATTCGTCATGAAGAACTGATGTATTGTTTTCTATTTGAACCCAGTCTATAGCTATAGTGGGAACTTCTGAAATCATGATCCGTCGCAGACTGTTAGCAACGGACAAATCTGTGTTCTCAATAGAAAACTTTACATTTTCCTCTGAAAGTTCAGAAATTTTAATTTTTGGTTGACTAGCATAAGGCATTTTCTTTCTGTACTAAATAAATATTGATTTACATTATAAACAATCTGAATGAAAACAAAATACTTTAAGCTAAATAAAATTTCGCATAAAGGAAGAGAACATAACATCGGAAAATATATAGTTTTTTATTACTTGAAAAGTTATCCTTTCAATAGATTTATGACAGTAGAATTTATGAACTGAAATAGGGGCAAAACAAGGCAGGTTTCTGCATATCACCAATTAGTTGAAATCAAATTTATTTCCTGGATAATTTTTTTTTTAATAAATTGCGTTCCACATGGCATCTTATGTTTATGTTATTTCATTAAACAAGGATTATCTTTGGCACATTTTCCAATGTATTTAAAAAAAAAAAAATAAAACAAATGATTTAATAACATTACATTATGTCAAGATAGTAAAAAAGTATCTGTATCCAATCTGTCAATGTAATCCAATCTATCACAGTAAATACTTAAATTTTATTCTTTGCTAGTTCCTGGTTCATCTGTTAAAATGTGTCCAAGTTATTTTATGCATTTAAGCTTATTAAATAATTATTAGGCGTATTTAATGGGTATCCAAAGTTATGACAAAAGTTAAACCACAAATATAAAAATCTGCAGGCAAACGACACTATTTAAAGTAACTGATATTTGTACATAATGGTTAAAAATAAAAAAAAAGTTATCTTTTCAAATAAGATTATAAAATATTAGTTTAAATTTTTTAATTCTTTGCTAAGTGATATTTTACAAATAAAATGCGAAAATTAATAAGGGGGAAGAAGGGAAGGGAAATTGTTGGGAAAAAGAAGAAAATAAATAACACGAATCGTTTTCAAAAAGTTAATTCAATCCCGGTTCATTGCTTAATCATGCTTATCATGCTCTTACTTTTAGGTATGGGATAAACAGGCTTCAAAAAAATTAATAAATGTATAAAATAGCCTAAAATGTTTGAACTGGACCACGATAACAGAGTGTTCAAAATGTAAAAGTAATCATAAACAATATTTTCAAATACCAAACAAAATGTTAGCACAAAACTAACAAATGTATTCCAATAAAACTACAAAAATGTTTTTTTAAAACGACATGTTTTCGATCCTGGGACTAATATAATCCAATCTTTTTAAAAAAGTAAAAAAAAAACAACATTTGTCATTTTTTGGGTTATAAATTAACCCCAGACCCCTGAACAAGAACTTTCGACAGGTGATAAAATTTTTTTTCTTTGCTTTATGTTTTAGTCGCAAGATATCAAATAGAAAAATTTAAAAAAAGAAGAAGAAAAAATTATAAATTATAACTTAAAAATAAATCATTTTAAACGAATAAAAATAAAAGATCTCAAAATGGAACAGGTAGAAGAATGGACAGACATAAAACAGATACTTTTAAATAAAGTTTCCTATAGTAAAAAGAACAAAAAATTTATATTTTTTATAAATTTTATAATCTAATACAAAAACATATTTAGAATATATTTGCCTCAAGTTACTTTTGGTGTTTTTTCTTCCTCATTGACCTATAATAAACACAGAATAACAATAAACTAGGGCTATTTAAAAGAATGATACAAAGTAACAAAAAAATTCTTTCCCTTCATTACGGATTTTCTATACATTTTGACCCTTTCAGTCTCAGCATTTGACAAGGTCTATGCCAAAATGACCAGAGCAAAATTGACATTTAAAACTAACTATATTGAAATCTTCTCAAATTTTCCAAACTGTTGCTGATATGGAAATAATACTTTATCTCTTTTAGTAAAAGTAAAAATATTACTTCTTTTAAATATTTTATATATTTAAATATTTTAAATGATTCATTTTCTTTTCACAGCTATAGACAAATTTTTAGCAGTAAATATAGAAATTTTCATTTCAAAAAAAATAATGACATTCAAAATGATGAAAATGTTCATGCTTTCAGTTGGTGCAGAGTAAAATAATATGTATTGCGTTGTTGTGTTGTTGTTATATTGTGTTAACAAATATACTCAAAATAAACAGGTAAACAGTATTTTTCTTATTGTGTATATACTTTTTTAAGTAATTCTCAAAAAGTGAATCTGTTCCCAGTGTTTTTTGCTATACTTTATAGGTACTTAAAGCAGCTTGAGATATAAGTCTAATTTGCCAATTTGTTATACCAATTGTATGATTTTCTTATCACCTGGATCCCCTGGAATTGTTGATTGCCTTTATCGATGCCGCACATGTGAGAATTATAATTCCTAACATAGACAGTTTGAATTCAAGTAATTTTTATAATCTTTTTTGCCGTTGTCTGCCATACTCCAGTTGTGACAACTAGAAAGTATATACATAACATTTTTCTTGTTATCACTTTTATACTTCATGCAACAATACATGGAAACATTGGACGCTGTAGTTGAAGAAGAAAATGCAGGCTGGCCTATTTGCAAGTTAACTGCTTTTGATTTCATTGAATAGTCCCACATAAACATGTTTTATGGTCCATGAAATATTTTGCTAAGGAAGGGCTTATATAGAAGTTATTTTTGTTTAAAAAATTGCTCTGAAAAAAAGTATTTCATCATTAACGTCATCATGCATACATTTACCGCAGTATTGGTGTATAAAAACCTTTTTTGTTGACCAATACATTCTGATTGAAGGTTTTTAGATGATCCCCATCAAAATAACAACATCGGTGAATTCGTTTACCTTGATGTTTACGCATGTTTCAATCTAACACCCTCGGCTTTTAAATATTGATCTAATTGATTATTGTTCCTCATATCAAGTGGTTTTAGCAACTATGAAATTAAAAATCTAATCAGTTATTCAAAATTTTAAAAAATCAACTTGACTGCTGCCACTTTGCATCAAAACTTTAAGCCCTTTTGTTTCAAAAATCACCATTCCTTGTGTTCCTCATGCCTACTCTATTATTACTGCCTCCTGGAGCATTGAAGCTCTTGGGGTTGAAGCAATTAGTGATTCAAATAGTTGTTGTAGGTTTAATCCACCATGTGTAAGAACTCATTTAGAGTTTGTTCTCCCTTGGTAACGTAAAGATTTACTCTTTTCATGACTACTGCCGCTGCAGTGAGTAATTTTTTCACAATCAATAACATAGCTAGAACTTCCATGTACGTTGGATACCGTGTACGCTGATTTTATAAATTGCGCATGTCATAAAATGGTGATATATGTTACTTTTTTGTACAAAAGTATTGTACAGTGTATTGCATAGATTCAGATAGTTTCACTATTTATTCCTGAGCAGAAAAAGCTGGGGGAAGTTCAAATGGTGAACCCCAAACACCAGCACTGAGTTGTAACTCAAATGCTGCATTTTTCAGTTTTAACTTGTGCTTGTCTACTATGGCCAATTTTTTCTTCAAAACAACATTTCAATCAAAAAAGATTTCCTTTAAAACAATGATTTAATCAACCATTATAATCTTTCTTCAAAACAATATTTCAGCCAACCAAAATTTTCTTCAAACTATTTCAAAACGAATTGAAACAACAAGTATAATTTCGTCATAGCTTCTTAAAAAACAAATAAATTAAAAGTAGAATGAATAAGTAAAATATTTTTCAGATAATTGAAACATTAGCAGCTGTAAGTTTAACCACATACTCATAATATTTAGCAAAGATATCAACCAATTCTTATCATAACTTTAAATTGGTGATGTAAAAACGAACGTTGATGCTGCTTAGTAGTTGTATTTAATATAGCAACGGACAACGTAGGCCCAAACTGCAAACAAAATTATATATATTTTTTTAAATACTTTTTTTTCCCATCAATATGTATATTTTAAAACCCACAAAAAAAGAATTTTTTTAAATGTATTGTTCTTTATTCATCAAGAGCTTAAAACCTACTTCTTCTGCACTGTGCAAAGAAATCAGTTCCTAGAAATGAGCAGCGATTTTAAAAATAATTTACAATAAATATAACATATATAGTAATTAATATACATTATAATTAATAATAATTTCTTTTATAATTTGTTTTTATTATTAAGAATCCCAGTTATTGGCATTATCATAACTAGCATTAAATATATAAAAACACAGAATACAATGAGGGCCAGTAAATTATACATCAAAATATAAAGTAGATCACTAAGAGACAAAGTAAATCGTAGACAAAATAAATTTTTTATTCACTTCGCAGTAACACCGGTAAGCCAGACCATACTAACACAATCATTCTACGGATTAAAACTGTGACATAAACTTAAACAATTTAATTTAATTAAGCATATAAATTTAGAAATTATTTATAACAAATTCCAATTATTAACTCTTTCGCTACGAAATTTTTTTCTTCTTTTTTCAATTTCAGACCAATTTAATTTAAAGAGAAATATTAATAATATAGGTATAAGAAAGAAAACGAACGTGTTCTTTTATATATATCTCTAGACATGAATATTCATACATCAATGGAAAACCAGATAAAAATTACATCTTTTCTACTAGGTTTAAGTTATGTAGATCCAAGTTGAAAAAATTTTTGAGGGTGAAAAGGAAAGACTTTATTTGCAAAAACTAAAATTTGATACCTAGAAACTAAATTTCCTGGAGCATAAATTACATTTTAGAAACTTCAAAAAAGCGAACTAAGGCTAACCATACAAAACTATTGTAGATACAATAAAACCTAAATAACAAAAATTTGAGTTATCTAAGCGAAAGGATTTGAATAATTCAAAAATGGTCATGATTGTAATAACGAACAACTACCTGAATAAATGTGAAAATTTTCAGGGTGCACAACACACAAACCTCAATCAGTTCCTGGCATGATAAGTACAAAAACAGTCTTTAGGGTGCAACTGGGGTGAGTTAGAGCATCCATTGCATATATAGTTTGTGCACTGACATTGAGTTGGAGTACTACATACTGCACAGTTTCTGTCCTCCTTGATGTAAACATTTAAATGTTTGTTTCCTTCAAATTTTTCA